>JAJMIV010000020.1:0-54984 GCA_030563445.1 Metschnikowia gruessii
ATTAACTTAAAATATAATAGAGTAGTAAGCATACTGGGGCATCACGTATTTATAGGGGAAATTAGAGGTAGGGCTTCACTTTAATTAGATGAAGAGTTTTCACTGCTCATCTCATCTACAAGGATACGTGTTATCACGTGATCCATGATATTCTTGAAGCGGAATTCAAATTTTCATTTTGAGGCTTAAAGAAGATAAAACTAGCAACCAAATCTTTCTGGATGAAACGTTGTGTTTGAATTAACTTTTTTAAAAAAAGAATCAAATCAATTTTGGGGGTAAGCGATATGATCTTAGCACTCTTTGTTTCTGGCAGGAAATACCCAACGTTGCAAGAACAAATAACCATATTTGTTAGGTTTGATAGGTAACAGCCTATTGATCGATGATAGTAGCTTTAAAGTATACAAAAATCTGAACTTGAACTTGACTGGCTTTTTCAAGGGAACTATGAAGTTCAGCTCTCGTTTCCTATTTATATTCTTCGGACGGGCTTTTGGCTGAACTTTGAACCTCGGGGCGAGACTACGAGCCGAGATTAGCGCTATCCTGAAACTGCGGGCGGAGCCTCGGTCCGAGAACGGTGGATCGACAGATCGACAGATCAACCACTGTGATCTACATCACTTTATAAGGTAGCACCTGAAAATATTATTATTAAAGCACAGCAGCACATTGTACCCGATCAATAGCGTAACGTTGTGAAATTGCGTGATAGCGTATTGGACGGTCTTTCTACACGCGCGAAGAAAAAGTGTGGTTCTAGACAATTTAACAAATTATCCGTTGCTAGTCAAATATTAAGGTTTGCGGTACACGATTTGGGGCTCAATCAGTTTTTGTTGTATTAAAGCCAAAATAACCTCTTTCGCCAATATAATCAAGTTAGTAGTTCTGCAAAAACGAATCTGGTACATGTCTTGAAACGCCTCAGGTTGAAAGGGTGAACGATAATTTCATGCTCTGGCTCCGCAGCGCAAAACAATCTCAAAATTACGCGATACACTGCATTGGGCTACTCTAGAAGCGAGTAATGATTCATACGATTACCATAATCAGCGAGTGTTGCATGTATTAATAAATCAGACAAGCTTCTATTTGAAGGATAGCCCTTTCTTTTGTTTTTAGTTTCAGTACACCTGTTCAACACTGATTTGGATAAGAATACCATATCACGTGATGTCACAATTTACGAAAGACGGCGCTGGATGCTGAATAATAGTGTGAGATTGCCTTTCTTAAGCTTCCAATGTATTTTGAGGGATATTATTAGCAATATTCTTGCAATGGAGTCTATCGATATGTTCGTGTATTTGTTTTGGACAATTTTTGTTTTCAAAAGAATCAGCATACTACCGAATGTTATTGTCCAAATTGATGGTTGGGTTGATCAAAAGTACAATCAACTTGATGCTCTATAAGTGCTCGAGGTAACGATTAACGAGGGGACCATTTTCCCCGGTAGGAATTACCTCTAAAATTGGGAGTGTTTTTGATGAATCATCACCTAAAGTAATTGGGGTTCAAAGGGGGTTTCGGAAGTCTTGGCTCATACGAGGAGGTTATCGCAAACGCTTCCAGAGGATCGCTCTCGAGATATAAACACTCCTTGGTTTCTTACTGATAATTGGCGAGAATGATGAACTACATAGAGATGTGGTCAGACACGTGACCATCGTGATGCTGGAGAGAAGGGCAAAAGTTCGAGCGGGAAGATAGACTTTTCCCACGGAACGGAATGAATTCTGGCAAAGATATACACAAACTGATAAATACACGACCTAAGATATCGACATAAATCAACACTTACACATGAGGGCGAGAATTGAAACCCTCGGATGTTCGTTCCTAAAATGGAATGTCACGTAACTCCTTGCTGGCGTGGGTCGGGAAATTAGCGCGTTGACTGCACCACGCAACCAGTCATCCCTTGCGATACACGAATAACAGACACATATTGGTGCAGGCTTGACATACTTACATTTAGATGGCCATTTGCTGTTTTAAGAAGCCAATGTCCCTTGAATGGGTAAATTGTCAAAAGGTGGGAAATAATGCTTTTGGTCAAGAAAAAACTCACGATAATTTGAACGGATGAACATAAAAAAAAGCCTCCGAAGTACAATTGAGCGCGTGTCCTTTTCCTGATCCATGGTCCTGTATCAAACGTTTTTGGCAGTGCAGGACAAAAGAAAAAAATTGTGCGAAAGTTCTCTGAAATCTCAGTGTTCATACAGGTCCTACCGAGTTAAGATAAAGAAATTTGAGGCACTAAAGAAGAAGACCTAGGTGGAATAGCCATTTCGAAATGGGAAAAATTGGACAGTAGCAAGATATTGGGCGGCTTAATGAGAATTATAAACTTCGTGGGCAAAATATCGAGGGTTATTGCTTTTTTTCTACGTAACCTGGTGCAACTGAACAACGTGTATTCGCCGATATAGAGTGGCTTGGTAGGAAACAAAATAGCATGCACCGAAGAATGCCCAGAGCAGTGGTCAGAACGGTGGACCGGTTTCCATCCATGAAGATAGATTTAGATTTAAACTACTAAAGTGTATTTGGCGGTTATTTACTGCAACTGACACCCGTGTTGGATCCTTCTTTAATTATAAGGAAGAATCCAAATAGTAAGTTTCCCAATATTAGAGACGTATTTCGAGATTTCCCGATGTTCACCATGCGAGGAATGTAATTCGCGCCTTTTAAAACCAACATAGCAATCTAGAAGAAATAGGGCACGTGATTAAACTTGGTACTGCATTGACGTCCATAAGTCTTTTAACTGCATGTTGGTTTTGATTGGCTCGGTATAGCCCACCATTCGTCATTTTAGTTCCCGTCATGAGATGAGACTCAAGGCCGATTTGTCAGCTTTATATTATTTTCTGTGCTGACGTATATACATTTGACGGCGACAACACACCCGATTCCCAGCATTGGTCGACGTTTCGCACTGAAGTCGGGGGATTCCAGTCATCAAACCCCAACCATCAAGAATTCAACTTGAGCCCAGATTAATTATACTTCGATACTTGTCTGAATCAGGGAATATCCCCTGCTAAAAAGCTGAGGGTATACCTCTTATGTTTTATAATATGCCAGATCCTCATAACATTAAACCTAATCTGGCAAAGAATGATAGTACATCTGCTCGGGGTACAAAACATGCAATCTTCATCAATACTGGTATATCTCAATGCCCCGAATCCGTGCCACAAAGAGTGCAGAACGATATCCCTTACCCTCCATCAGTGGGCCATTGGGGACCACTTCCTCCTCGGCCCTTTCAACACGTACCATATCCCCAAGCAATGAGACCCTTCGAGCATCCCCAAATCACTGGCCCAGGTCATCTACCGATGGTTCATTCACGTCTTACAAATAATCTGGCGAGTTCTTATCTCGCCGATCAAATGAAACACCCTGCATCCGTTTACCAAAGGGATGCGCCGTGGAGTGAATATAATTCAGAGACAAGACCCGTATTATTGAAAGATATCGTTCTCTCAAACCCAGTTCATCGCCAAGGCCTCAATAATTCAGAACAGCAGACCCACCATACACATAATCGTGAACACATATTTCTACCACGGATACCTTTTACCTCCAGTCCGCGTATTTTGTTTCCCCAAGGTCCCCAATTTCCCCATGGGTCGACTCCACTAATCCATTCAGATACCTATATTCTACCTCATTTATCTGTCCCAGAAATATACTCTTCCAGATATGAAATGAGACAAGACTTAGTATCTCTGATAGGCACAGCGAAAGAATTTTCTGGTGCTCCAGAAGATGAAACCAAAGATATAGTACGCTTTACTGAGCCTAACGCTAATACCACCGTGAATCATCCAACCTTTGACTCCAAGAAACCGGCGAAAGGAAAAATCCTGAATGAAGCGAAAGATGCGTATAAACAACTTATTCCTTTGTTAAGCACAGTGAACTCGCAAAACTTTGGCATGTTTATTGCGCATGTTTTGAGGCAATGGCACCATCATGTTACAATAGATGAGGTCTACAAATTGCTTTACAGTCAGAATCCTTTGGAGAAACTCCCCCAAGTCAAATGTGACAACTCTAAGTCATTGGTTGCCAAGCAAAGCGCACTCGAAGTTCTTCAACTCATTATCCAAACTTTCAAAACAAGCGAGCCGGATCCAGTCCACTCTCGTATCGGATCACTTCAATACTTAAAGCTATCCGTGGAAAACTTCCATGAGTTTCTTCGACAATTTCTAGCGTTTAAAATCTTATTTTCGTGCGTAAAAAAGCCGAAAAGCCGTGGCCGCTTCACCATCCCACGGAATTCGCTCTACAAAGCCTACTATATCCTTTGCCAAAAAGTCATAGGGAGATACTCGAGCACACTGGACTATGCCGATAAAGCCATTGTTTTGGGTCAGTCTCATATAGGTAAAGTTATTAGGTGTGTTCATCCGAATATCCAATCCAAAAGACTTGGAAGCAGAGGGCATTCGAAAGCCCACTACATTGATATATGCTGGAACGAGTCCGTTATAGATCAAGACATTCTAGCTTTGCTTCATCTCGACATTTCCCAAATACAGGAACATTTCAAGAATAAGAAGCGGACAACTGACCACAGCAGTAAGACCTTTTCCAACAGAAATCCACCCAAAGTTCCCCACGCAACAACTCCGGCCACATATCCGGTGTGTCAAGATTCCCTCGCCACCTCGTCAAACATTTGGCATAGCTTTTTCAACTTAGCACACACATTTCCTGATAGTGACTGCTCACCCCGAAACTGGGCACTAAGTCCCAATGATATACCAAAAGTATCTATGTGGGGAAAAGAACAAATCGAAAGGTCTTTACTGGCGTTGAAAGTCTACAACTTCGATTTCCTATCATTTTTGAACGGCTTCAGCCATATTCTAACATCCGAAGGTAACAGTGAATACCTTTCCAATGGCTTAGTGACAGCAATGAATGTCTTTCTTAATTGCGCAGCCCCCCACGACGCTTATAAGAACTTGTATCTTATAGTTCTTCTCCAGATATTTCCTATGATCGTTGCCTCGAATCAAGAAATGGCGTTGGAGTTTAAAGTTCGACTACGGCATTCTATTGACGTCTGCGTGGAAACCGTTGAAGCTAAAAGTTCCAAATTCACTCTCGATGATAAGATGAGTGCTATGGCGTTCACTCGAATTCTTCGAAAGATGCTGCATCTTAATGAAATGACGCTGCGTTTGATCAAAGCATCTTACGCCGAAGATGTTTTGAACGAGATGTTGCGTAAGATACAGGCTGGGACTAGCTTGAAGAACGAAGATTTGAATAACACACCGGATTCCGAATGCAGATACGTGCAGGCAATAACAATGTCGATGCATGCAAATAATTTCAAATTCAGTGGTGAGAATTTTACAACAGATGACGAAACTGTAATGCAATTTATTTCAACTGTGGCGCACAATCTCAGGAAGAGACTGACGTTGTTCGCAGAAATTATGCTGCTGATACCAGCAAAGGCCAGGGCTGACGGGTTGAAGGGTGTGGCTCAGGATTTGCCATACCAACTTTTCAAGCTAGCACTGGAAATATTTCATAAAGGTACTTTGGCAGATCCCATGGTCTTGAAACTACCCATTCCTGTGGCTTATTACATGATGCTGCATCTTTCCAATCCGGCACAGTATCTCAGGTTCCAAAGTTTTGGGAAGACAGATAAGGAATCATCCAATGAATCATTCCGATGCTGGTGCTTGTTTATCACGATGTTCAATGACTATACGGGTATCATCTCAGAAGTCGTTGCTTTGAATGAGCAATTGGCCAAGAGGGCGACTAAAGCTTCAGATGGAATATCTGAGCCGGTCGGTGAAATTGCTTCTAATTGAAATCGAATGTTTACTTTCTTTCTGCTCATTGCTGTATTGTATCAGTTAGTTATATTCTACAGCTGTCTATGTGGCCTACGAGGGATTGTATAGCTAATTTTGTATTCCCTTTTCATTTGAAAATACAAGACACGGGTTGTCCACGGAAGCACCTCTTGGAAGAATCTCAGAGTGTTGAAATCCATTACCAAAGACAATGCGTAAGGATACACTCTCTAACCATTAAGACAACTCCATTTATGTAGGGTTAGTGGATGTAGGACTGGTATGATAAAGGAAATAAATCTCCCAAACTTAACTAGCCACGGAAGCATCCGTATGCAATGGAATGTTGACAGGGGTTATCCTAAAATACAAAAATCCGACCAAGGTATATCCGGAGGGTACTGTGGCGCAGAACTGGCGAAATATGTGTTATAAATCTTCATTCCACTACAAAACCAGAAATATTGATATCAGTGATAAGTCTGGTTGGTCAAGTGGCACTGGATGCAGAAGATTCGCCAATGGTACAGAGATTGAAAATACATCCACGATTAGTCTACTTCGTTGTCTGGGTAATGGAGCTATTGCCAAAGTCTCAAGAGCGCATGCTCGCGTCTTGTGCAAGCAGGTATAAAATTTGACGCGAATCTCAAAATCAAATAGTTTTTAATCAAATTTGAATTAAGAATACCAGGAATTTACTTCATATGTCCTAACTAGGAAAGTGATTCGCATACATGAAATACACCCGACATGGCCTAGGCCGTGCAAGGCCATGCTATAATTAAATCTGGTTTGAACGGGATTTACGTAATTGTGTTCGCAAAGTGTTCAACTTGCCTATGGTTATGACGAGGTGCCGATTAAGTAAGTCCCTTGTGCTTAAGTACTCGCCGACCAAATATAGATCACCATTCAGCTCCGAATTTGAGGGTCATAACAGACAAAAAGATCTAAACATCAAGTTTGACATATTTTAGTACCAAAAATATTTAAAAGTCAACGAGTGACTCCACAATACATTTTCATCTCAGCCCCTTTGCTTTGTATATCACCAAACAGGCTGCAGTCTGATCACACCCATATGCATTTCTTACCACAGAACAGCTATTCATATTCTCAAAGTAGTGAGAATTATGCTCCGGTGAAACTTCCCCATCTAATACCTTGTCCTGAAATTTACACCTTCCAGGCTCAAAGTAGTTGTACTGGCCATCAATAAAATATTTCTTGCAGTAAGAAATCAAGGAACTCACTTACATTCATACCCAGCCAAGTTTCCCTGGGAAATTTTGCCCATAACACATTCCAACGTTCCAGTATGGGTTTGACAGTCCGCAAGCTTCCAATAATCCACAATACAGGGTCACATCTTGCTGATAATTTGAAAAAGGCGGCTTACGCCTCTCATGGTGACTTATATGACCAAAAGATATTCCTCTGAGACAAGGCAGGTCTTATTGAAAGACATCTGTCCACAAAACTCGCTTGGCAACTGACGTATTCATCATATCGGCGCTCTAGAACCACAACCGAATCCACTTGGACATAGTTTTATACTGCAAGTCCCAAGTATGACAGGCCTCCCCTATTTATCTCAGGGATATTGTTTGTATGTGTTTCCCGTTGAGTACACTGAGTCGAAGCTTCTTCCACCTCAATTGCTGCCAACACCCTACATCCACAGTACTGACACCACGTACTATAACTTGCAAGAATTGGTCTCTGTGTTACTATCAGCTATTGTTCGAACAGTAATGACCCAATACAGCACCAGCCTGCCGAAAGTTGTAGGTGACGACAAACCCGCAACCAGTTGCAGTCTGGAATTACTTCAATTGGTCATTTTGCATTCCATAGTTAACTCACGAAAGCTTGGAAGGTTTCTAGTAACAATTCTGAGAGATCAGAAATCACTACAGGTCAAGGATGTATAGGTAAAAGTGTAGAGGTATGAAACTTCAAGTATTTCAGTACCCTTAAATAACGATATATAGCGTTTTGCCTTTTGTGCTGGTAGGGAAATTTTCTGCGACTTCTAGAATGTTGATATTCGCAAGATCATCAGGAGTCGTAGTAAACTGATGACAGAAGCTTCATCAAGTCTTGGCAATACTTATCGCCTTGCACAATGGAACTCAATAGCGTACCATGAAATCGACCACTGTATTTTCACTGGTATCGGATAGAAAATACCAGGATGTTGCCAATATCAGGCTTTGGAATCCCCTTCGAAACAAAATAAATAAGTAATTACGCCCCTAGGCCGGCCCGTCCACCGGGGCGCAAGTCTATTATCTTAATATTTTGATAGTTTATTGGTTCTTTTTTTCTCCTTTTCCGCAAGCTCGATTAATAGTCGAATATAATTTCAAGAAGAGCACAAAACATTATAGACCACCAAATCAAATTGGTTTTCCAACCTACTCACTCAAAGCAGTAATCTTTGGCGGAAGACACTTCTTTCCAGAATTGTGCGCCGGTGGGCTTAAAATCAGTGTGGGAGTTGATGCATTGCCTACATTCTGATATAATTGTTTTGTCGGCGAAGCAGTATCCCACCACAACAAGAATTCCAATGAATTTGAGACCGAACCAAACGTGCAAACCAGAACTTTGCTGAGAGAAATATTGGTGAAATTGAATCATTCTAGGCGGCAATTAATCGAGGCTCGTCTTAGGCTGAGCAATAGTCGGCCACCACCAATTTCATTTGAGACATAGCCAAGATATTATGGGCGAGGAACCGAATAAACACATTAAAACGAACCTGAATACATTTCCCCTCGCCCGTATTAGCCTTAGGGCTTTAGTAAAAGAATGAGGATTACAAATCTCGAAGTGGGTACCCTTGCATAGTAAATGACTTCCCAAAAAAAACAAATCAAAATTAAATGAAACTTGACAAATACAAAACAAAAACAAAGCTATCGAGGCGCAAATAGGTCCGATATTTTTTTTTTTCTCACAAGCGTGTTTTATTCAGATGAAATAGGGTCGAACATCGACTCACATATAAAGGCCTAGGCATATCCCCCTCATCCCATTGTCTTCTTTTCTTTTGTGTTCTCTTTACAATCATTATTGTCTCAATCAGACTGGAAATACTGAACAACAAAACGAAACTTACAAAAGAAATCAAAATGAATCTTGTCCCAATTCTTTCCTTCTTCGCATTGAATCTCGCCTTTGGCCAGTCCAGGACCGGTGCTTTATACATCGCTGAAATTGATGGAGAGCCCGCAGACAGCAACTTAAGTGTTATTAACGGTACATTATTTGCCGATCCAGGCTTTTCAGAATTTGAGTATACCACAGGAAAAATGCAATTGAGATTTCCCGGGGGCGTGCAATACTTAAATGTCGACGAGTCGGGGGCGTTCACTTTGGGGAAAGACCCAGACACAGGGTTCTACTTAAATTATGAAGACGGTACAGGATTTAAGATCACATTGGCTTTGAATGAACACGAGGAATTCCAACTCTGTGGTGATAACCGGGTTGCGTATAAGAGTGGTTGTTTGGGGGCCCGGTCGATTAAGATCAACTTCGAGGATATTTGAGCGCATATCTTATTTTGTTTTTGGGGTTTCTTGGTCAGATGGCTTGGATTTTTAAAGCAAAGTGTTTAGTGCCATAGCGGCCTGATTAGTTGAGTTCAAACTTTGATTTATATCGAGAGATGTATCACAAGACCTGCCGAAGGTAAGTTTATATCCTAAATTATTTTGCTTCAATAATAATACAGACTCGCCTCGCAAAATCAAAGAAAGAGATTTTTCCAGAACTTTCATTGTATCTGATACTTCGTATATACAGTTTGAAGGAGGAGCACGGCATCCACAGAAAATGACAGTTCTTGAAGAACCATCACGATTCTGATATTTTTGTTCTGGGAAGTGGTACCATAGATGGTTTCCGATTGCTGATGAGCCAAGCTAATCTCAAATTTCATTTTATCCAGAAACTAGAACAATCTTTCTGAATTCTTTCCCTGAAGAGAAACCATCATCCGGGAAAGAACATGTTTTTGACTCTCGAGAATTTACCTGCACTAGGACTTATATGGCTAAATCGGCATACATGGCACTTCCACCACAAACCTCTTGATGAAACCCTCATTGTGCATAGAAAACTTGTCTGGGTAGATGAATATCTTCGCGTAGTAAGCAGCGACACATCTCTAAGAGCAAACTACGCTATTCAGGGAGAATACCACTTTGAGATAATGCCCTGTAAATTTCGGAGTGGAGAATTTCTATCACAAACAAGAACATATCGATGATTGAAAAGTTCTCGCAGGTTCAAAAAATATTGCGGCTATTCTCGACGCATGATAAAATTGGCATGTCGTCCCATCTAATTAGAAGTGTTCCCCCAGATAAAGTTGATCGATCCCAATGTATGCCATAAACAACGTTCAAAGATAATCTCTAAAGTTTCAAAGATTTCTAATTCAGAAAAATAAAAATCTCACAATTTAGCAGTCGTTGCAAACTTATGAGATTTTTTCCGCACCCCGGGGTTAAGTGTCCATGCTGGTGAATAATCCTACACCATTGTTTTTTCCTATCAAAAATTCATAGTTACCTGATGCCTCCGCTTGAATTCATTGTATTATCACTTTTTTCCAGCTTACTCCTGTATCCCAAGTGGGACCATACTTTTCATAAATCTTCCGATCTTTTAATGTTCAGCGGGTGTGTGTGAAGCAAAGCGCTAGGAACATATTTTTAACAGCTTTCTTCATGTCTATGTTTGTTCTTTTTATGTTTGAATTACCCGCAAGAACTTATCAGGTCATTATTCTATTACTTCCAAACTAAAATACACAATACTAAGAGCACATAGGGGGGAATTCTGAATATTCTACCGCCATATAAGCTAAGTCACGCATTTGGTTATTCAGATTTACAGCCATTCGCGCCCCGTTGGGTGCAACCTTTTTTTGGGGCCCCCCGGTGCTCAAGCATCTCCAGATTAATGGTGCTCGCACATCACCACCTCCGGCCAGATCCCGCACCAAAAAGCCATCTTCACAGTTCGCAACTTGAAAAAGAGCCCTGGCTATAAACAAAAAGGACACAACAGGAAACAACATAGAAACAATCCTGCCAATATCTGGAGATTGATAAAGGAAAACATCAACGACATTCACAAAAATAAACAAACGCGCCCACAATTCTTGATCAACCCCACTTATGATGTCGCTTGCAACTGCTAACACGCAAAGAGAACCACCAATACGTGCGCTTGGCGATAAGCAGATTTTCCAGTGGCTTTCGGAGCTCGTCACCGGCAACAACAGAGAGCGGGCGTTGCTTGAGCTTGGTAAAAAGCGTGAACAATATGATGACTTGGCTTTGGTGCTCTGGAACTCGTTTGGTGTCATGAGCGTCCTCCTAGAGGAAATCATTTCCGTGTACCCGTTCTTGAACCCTCCTGTGTTGACTGCGTCAGTATCGAACCGTGTGTGTAATGCTCTTGCTTTGCTCCAGTGTGTGGCGTCCAACAAACAGACCCGGGGGCTTTTCTTGAATGCCAACTTGCCGCTTTACTTATACCCATTTTTGTCCACCAACGCCCGCCAACGGTCTTTTGAGTACTTGCGCCTTACCAGCTTGGGTGTAATTGGTGCACTCGTTAAAAACGATACCCCTGAAGTTATCAACTTTTTGTTGACTACGGAGATCGTTCCGTTATGTTTAAACATCATGGAGATTTCGCTGGAGCTTTCAAAGACTGTGGCCATCTTCATTTTACAGAAAATCCTCTTGGACGACCAGGGATTGTCTTACATCTGCACAACCTATGAGCGGTTCCATACCGTTGCCTCGGTGTTGTCCAAGATGATCGAGCAACTTAGCATCACTGCCAAAAACCCACAGCAGCCGGTTGAGCAGGCGCAACAAATGCCATCGGCGCCTAACCCCTCTAGCAGCTCTGGTAGACTTTTGAAGCATGTGGTTCGTTGTTACATGCGTTTGTCCGATAACTTGGAGGCCAGAAAGGCATTGGCCACGATTTTGCCTGAACCATTGCGCGATGGCACCTTCTCCAAGATCTTACAAGATGATGCGGCTACGAAAAGATGTTTGGCTCAGCTTTTGCTGAACATTAATGATCAATAAATGATGGGTAAATGAGGCAGAACCTTCAGAAAAAAAATATGTTTATGTGTTTCTGCTAAGCTATAGGATGGAAAAGATGTGCTTTAAGGATGGGATGGTTTAGTGGTAGCACTCGGAAGTGGACGTGGATACGTTTGTCAAGATCCCATTGGGAAACTAGATCTGTATATTAGGGCCCACTTTGCAAAGGGCATGATGCATTTGACAAGCAGGTGCGAGATTATGGTATGAAGTCGGAAAGCTAGCTTTACCGTGGGACGAGAGACAGAGTGGTTGGTGCATGGGACCTCGGACACAAATTACCAGGAGGCCACAAGGATCTATGGTCTGGTATGTGAAAGATGCTGAGTTTTGTGGAACTTTGCTTTGCTCCCTTGATGGTCTTCCAGGTTTTTGGGTTGTCGAATAGAGCCAAGGTTCTTCAATCTCCCAGCAAATTAAGCACCTATATAAGGTTCTACCATGTTGATGTGATTAACCTACCCCATCGGGATCTCTTATCGCGTGCGCCTTCCTGGTCGAGCGGTATTGCAGGTTGACAATGCCAGCACATCTGAGATTCTGTACATATAAGTCTTGAAACGGAAAAAAAGAAAAAAAAAAAAAAAGACAAACCCGCCTTTTTCCGAGACCAAAAGGATTCACAATTGGGACACTAAAATCCCAGCTCCCACCCAAACTACTAACCGTTAGGTATGAGGCATAGAAAAAAAAATGGTATTATTGATAATTTGTCAAGCATCGAGTGCGTCCTCGGCACGGCTCAGGCTTTAGCGGGTTATGTTCTTCGATTAGAGCGTGGTGTGCACACTGCTCAGCGAGCCAATTAATTTGGTCGATGATATCGTATTGAGTAACCATCAAGTTTTTTCGGTTTTCGTTCGGTTTTTTTCTTCGTTCTTTGCACATCGAAGACGCCACAGTTAATTTTACTGTCTAGTCCATCGTTTGAGGAGAGAAGCAAATTATTTCAAGCCAACGAAGAAAAAAAAAACCGGAAAAATACTCATAACTGAAAAGTACTCAAAGACACCTACTTCTCAGTGAAAAAGATGTCTTCTCCTGATACAAGAAGCCGCCTGTTCACCCATTCGAATGCCCAACGCAGGGCTTCGGTGGTATACGGGTCAGTTGGAAAACAGGGACTTTTTGTGCCGAGCGATTTTATTCATTCTGCGAGCTCAAAAGACCCGGAAACTGCTGTAGGCCTGGGTCTGGGCCTGGCCCCAGATGAAACCAGTGCATTGATAAGCCATCAAGCACAAAACGCTTTTCGCAAGAAATCGAATGTGTCCACCGAAATCATCGACCAGGAGAGAGAGCTTTTAAAGGCCAACAATCTTGAAGCTGATGGTGATGACGATACGGTGGAGCATAACTTCGAGGATGCCATCGCCGCAAAAAGAATTCAGACCACCACCGTGTACCTTGAGATGGTTTCACTTATTCGGTCGTCGATTCCATTGATTGTGACTTTTCTTTTACAAAACTCTTTGTCCACCGTTTCTGTGTTCACTGTGGGCCACTTGGGTGCAGTTGAACTTGCTGCTGTTTCGATGGGTTCGATGACAGCCAACATCACTGGATATGCTACCATCCAAGGTATTGCTACTGCACTTGATACTCTTTGTCCGCAGGCTTTCGGAGCTAAGAAGTACCATATGGTGGGTGACTACATGCAGAAATGTATTGCGTTGATTTTTGTGGTGATGCTTCCTGTGCTTTTTGTGTGGACGTTTTTCGGCTACCAGTTGATTGTGCTTTTGCTCCCAGACAAACAGACCGCCAAGTTAGCCGCCGACTACTTGTTCTACATCGGCCCAGGTATCCCGGCCTACATCATGTTCGAGTGTGGTAAGCGTTTCTTGCAAGCACAGGGTGTTTACCATGTGTCGACGTATGTGTTGTTGTTTGCAGCCCCTACAAACCTTGTGATGAACTTGATTTTCGTCAAGCACTTCGGCTACTTGGGTGCGCCCATTGCGGTTGCCATAAACTACTGGTTCATGTTCTTTGGATTGTTAGTCTCAACAGTGTACTTTGTGTCTGCTGAACAGACCCCCGAAAACATCCACCCATTGCAATGCTGGGATGGATTCGACATCAAAAAGGCGTTCCAGGGCTGGACAAAGTTGATCTACTTGGCTGTCCCAGGCTGGATCATGCTTGAGGCTGAGTTCTTGGCTTTTGAGATCTTGACCTTGATGGCATCGTACCTTGGAACGTTGGAGTTGGCTGCGCAGTCGGTGGGATCTACTATGGCGTCTCTTACCTACCAGGTTCCATTTGCCATTGGTATTGCGTCATCCACGCGTATTGCCAACTACTTGGGTGCCGGATTGGGTGCATCCGCCAAGAAAACCACCAAGGTTGCTATCTCTTTTGGTCTCTGTATCTCCATTCTCAACTTCCTTGCGTTGTACTTGTTCCAAACGCCTATTGCCGCTTTGTTCACCAACGATGAGCGTGTGATTGCCATTATCCACCAGATCATGTGGCTCGTGGCCCTCATGCAAATCTCAGATGCCATGAATGCCAACTCCGCCGGATGTTTGCGTGGTCAAGGCCAAACCAAGATTGGTGGAATCGTCAACTTGGTCTCTTACTACTTGGTTGGTATTCCATTATCCATTTACTTGTCGTTCTACTCGCCATGGAAGGGTTCGCTTCACGGCTTATGGATTGGTACCACTGTTGCATTGACCATCATTGGAGCCGTGCAAAGTTACTATGCTTTGTTTGCCGACTTCGACCAGTTGTGTGAAGAAGCAAGAAAACGTACCCAGGAGTCGCACCTCCACTAACCCAAAATACGAATACCTAAGAAAATTAGTTTCTTTCGCTTATTCAGCATGCATTAAGCCCTACTTATAATATACAACACTTTTAGACTCTCTTCTTCGTAAATCAGAATGCGTCTTCCATTCTGGCCTCCTTGGCAGGAGTAGCTTCCATTCTTGGAACACCTGAAAGGAGCTCTCTACGGATCTCAGGACCAATGGAATGGTGGAATCTTTGTCTGACGGTCTCCAACAAAAAGTCCCTTTGGTCATCGGTGATATCGTTCTTGTACCTTTGAGCGAAGGCCAAGAATGCCTTGTGCCAGACAACAGGCAAATCGGACGAGCCCTCGAACTCGCTCACGCCCATTTCTCTTTGGGCAGCGTTTCTGAACCGCATGAAGTAGAACACAAGCTCATCCAAAGTCTGGTATGGCAAAGCGTACTTCTTTTCAACCAAAACACGGATAAACACCGTGGATGCAGGTCTGAACTCTCTCTGCAACAATTGGGTCAAGGCAACAGACGAATGCAAAACAGGTACCGAAACCTTGGCCAACACAGACGCAGCAATGGTGGCTTCTCTGACGGAACAGAGACTGTCCACCAATGGGAACAAGAATCCCTTGAAGAAAGCAGCAGGTTTATACAAAGATTTCTTGATGGCACGGTAGAGATGGTAGTCAAGAGTGTGGGTCGGGCTCTCCTCGATGGAGCGTCTGAATTTCTCCAACAACACGGCCTCCACGAACTTTTGGGCCTGGTTGGCGTGCAAGTTGGATATGAAAAGCTTGGTGGCTTCGTATGTGGCTTGGGAACTCCAGCTGGGAGGATCCGTCACGTATAAGACATCTTCCCAGTTTCTCAATGTAGGCAACACCTTGAACAACTTGGGGAGCTTTCCGTGTTTATAAGTCATCAAAATCGAACCGATCTTGACGTAAGCAGCAATCACCTTTGGAGGCAAAAGAACCGCATTTTCAGGTGGCTGTTCTTCGTTGACCGTGGAGGCTGGGCCTTGGCCCATTTCCTTCTCTTGGATCTTGGCAAGAATCTTATCGGCCAAGTTGGTTGGCTCTTCTTGCGCACCAAAGTACTTGTCAAAGAGTTCTTGGTCGCCCTCGTCGATCTCGAGCTCCTCTTCTTCGTAGAACTCCTCCTCCTCAAAATCAGAGTATTCTTCACTGTCAGATCCTTCCTCTTGGTCCACATCCTTGCTGCTAGTAAAGGCAGATGGTTCACCTAAGGATTCGCGAGAACCGTCACCAGCATTTTCTTCGTCGTCGACTTCCTCTTGTTGTTCTTTGGCAAGTTGCAAGATTTTTCTCGAAGTAGCTGCATCAAGGTAGCCATCTTCTTGGGGTTCCTTGGACGACTTCTTCTTGGAGGCAGATCTAGGGTTCTCCCTTAGTTTTCCGTCGGAAGTGGTGAGATCCCTATGCAAGGGATTGTGACGGTTTTTTTCCTTCATGTCCGCAGTGGAGATTTTACCCATCTTGATGATTTTTTAGTCGACGTTGGAATGTCTCGATAACCTCACCACTACTGCTCATCGCAGAAATACGGAATAATTTTGCATGTTCTTGGAGTGCACACAGGCCCGCACTGCCAATTGTTGGTTGATCTCGGCGAGTTATTCTCCAATATCAAATCCTCTCATACAGGATATTGACAAACACTGACGAGTAGACTAATGTTTCCCCACACAAGTCCTTCAACGGAAGATGTCTGTAGCCCTGATTCAAGTCGAAGAAATTCGTCACCAGCAAACAGATCTCTTTGGGGCTCTCGATGGTGGTCTTGGAAACCGACGTATGAATTGTAAGCCGTAAGAATACTAACTCGGTGTCTGCAACGAGTTGGCCAGAAAACACCAGGTTCCAGATGGGATTGAATCCGTTTTCGGCCACAACTTCTGTAGCACCGACCCGCGAGCTGGGGTCCCAGTCAATTGACTTAGCACCAAGAATTTCCATCGTGACAAATGGGTTGACGAAATCAGACAATGGGGTTTTCGGGAGCTGCTGTGCACTCACCACCTCCACCAGGAACCGGGCACCCACCTCTTTTCTCTCGGGGGCCAGTTTGCGCAAAGTCGACTTGACGAGCCGTTTCCGGAGGTCTGCTGGTTTTAAGATGTACCCTCGTCCTTGGGAAACATCGAAAAATGCCTCATTGAGTTGCTGGCCCAAATCGTAGGTTTGCCAGTTGGTGGCCACCATCTGCACGCCATGTTCCCAGTAGGTGAGCGGAATGAAGTTTGATGACCGGAGCCGGATTTTCGAAGGGTACACGCGCATGAAGTATCGCCGGTTGTGCTTATCAAGGGCCTCGGCCTTCTCTGGGTCTCGTAGCATATTATTGGCCGATTTTTCACTAAGCGAAAAACAGTGGTTGAAGGTTTTGGACTCCGGGAGAGAAAAGTTCCGGAACTTGAGGCCCTGGCAGTAAACACCAAGCACACTGAGGGTTTCGCTGATTTTGCTGGCCTGTTTCCGCCGGAGCTTGAACATGGGGTTCAGCCCTGACTCGCCACTCTCACTAAACGATGTTTGAGTAGTGGAAGATGTCAAAAAGCGCCCATTTTCATCGACGCTGCTACCGCTAGACCCTTCGCTAGTCTTCTTCACTTTGATAAGCACACGGTTCTTCAATTCCTCGGGGCTCGGAAGAACAGTACGTGAATCAAGTGGGTGAACAATAAGAGCAGACCCAAAAATATCCTTCAAGATCTGGGCCATAAGCGCCTGGGCCCACAGCGAGCAGTGTACTTCAAGACTCAAGATGAGCGGGAAATGGGTCGTTTGGAACGCAAATTTCTTGATTGTAGTGAGCACATTGGAAAGCGAGATTCCGTTTGTGAATGTGCGTCCGTGGTTGACGATGGGCTCTGCCGCCGGGTCGGTCTGGCTGTTCCATACATCGATCTCGAGACACCGACATCCTCGTTGGAGTGCCTTCACGTAGCCTTCCACAGAGGAGTCTCCGCCAACTTGGCGGCCAGTCAAGTAAGTGTTGTGTGAAGAAAGAATGAAATACTCGTTCAAGGGGTGTGAGAAGTAGTCGTCCTGGAGAAACACCTCCTTGGACGTGGTGCAGAACTTCGACTTCAAGTACTGCGCAAAGTTGTCTTCGGACATTCCGGATTCCGGTGCTGGAGTAAACCTCCGGTACGCCTTGGCAAGGGTTTCCGGGTCGGGCGTTTCCTTTTGTACGTTTGTGACAAAGTCAGCGAAAACCTCGAGCGTCATTTGTCCCTGTTTCCCCACAAGACGCGTCCATATGGCGCTGATATCGTCGCGGCGCGTGAGAAGCATGACGAACCGCTTGAAATCATCGAAATCGATCTCGTCCTTGCGCGACAGCGCCACTTGGGCAAAGAGCTCGCGGAGTCTATCTTGTGTGACGTTGATACTGAGTCGGCGGCAATATTTCACCACTTCCGCAAAGGTGAGCACCTGTTTTTGCGACCGGTCGGTGTGCTCGGCCTTACCACTTAGAATACTACGTTTGACCTCGTCCAAATCCTTGAGGTTTACAAGGAAGTCGTTGGAGATAGTATCCTTGATGTTTTTGAACTTTCCTACTGTGTACACGAGGCGTTTCGCGTCGTGGCTAGTGTCTGCAATGAGGTGCAAGTTTTTCGTTTTGTTCTTGCGATGGTTGAAGTAAGCGATGGAAACCCAGCGCCGTTCAAACTCCTTGGAGATGCCAAGCTCCTCGCGGTAATGACTGGCGAGTTCTCGAGGGGTAATACTCCGAATATCGTCCACATAGAAACTGTGGACGGAATTCTTCGACACCTGTTTATACACGAAGCGAAAGTTTGCCGAATCGACCCAAAAGCGGATTTTTTTCTTGGATTTGTGCGACACTTTCAAGAGGAAAAGGCCCTGGTTCACTAGCACCGAAGGCACTTCAAATGATTCCATGTGTTCGAGCGTTTCTGTGAGAGTATGTTCTGGGGGATTGATTTCCAGAGGGATAGGGCTATTTTCCCTGGACACAGGGCCGTTTTCTGCCACCGTGAGCTCGGAAAACGCCCTGAGCGATTCTTTGGGTATTTCTTTGGATGTGTATTTTGCATCTGTGTCCGAATCCTGTGATTTGGCGGTTTTTTCGGTTTTTTCGCCGATTTCAGTATTCGGCAGAGGTGTCCTAGATCCTCGGCCTAGAGCATCTGCTGCACCACTAAGGGACCGACGTCCAAGAACATGGACCGAGGCAAAATTGGCGATTTTTTCACGTGTTGAAGCCAGATCCGGCAATAAACGGGCCGTGCTGTTTCCACGCATGTCTGCCGTGGTGCTGGGCATTTTTTCCATGGCCAAAAAGTTCCATTTGCTGGTGTGGCAAAGCCTCTATTTTTGGTGGTGCCATCAGATCAAGGCCCTGCACTGTGACTGCGACTGTATTGTCTTTGGAGGTCTGATGTCATACACTTGCAATTCTCACTTTAGAAATAGGGGAAGGGATATGTTCCAGAAATGAGAACAAGATTAAAATTCTTTGAATTGTGTATGAATTCTGTATGAATTCTTTTTGAGAAGTGTATGGTGATGTTTTTTGTGAATTTAAATAATGAGAAATTTTTATGGATTGTGGAACGGTCCAGTTACTAAATGTGATGTATGGCCTGGTGGGTGTGGAACGGTGGTGCGAACATTTGTTACCGTGTGGAATTTCCCCTTTCGAAAAGTTACGTATTTTGTAGCTTCTGATGATTATTTTGATTAATTTTTGTTCTTTTTTTAATTTGTTTTTAATTTGTTTTGTTGTTATATCTTGAAGGTCAACAAAAGTCCATTTCTTATTTTACTTAGTTGTTTTAATTTGTTTGTTTTCAACTCTGGCCATTGGGCCCGCACTGGTATGCGTTTAACTTGGTTGAATATACAATTGAAAAATGTATTATATACGTATTTGGACCGGTATTTTTTGGTTTTCCGTTCGATAGGTTGAATAAGATGTGAATTTGGATTGAAAATCCTAGTTTATCTTCCTTTGTGATCTCGAAAGATATTTTTTTCTTGCGGTTGTTGTTTTCGAAAACCTTCTGTTTTGCAAGATTTCCCCTTTTGTTTTTCATTCTTTAAAAAAATTGAGCGAATTATAGAAAAGAATAAATCACATTAATAACTCAAAGAAGAGTAAAATTAAAATTAAAAGAGAATGTAAACTCATACTAAATCTAACTTAACAGTTTCCTCGAAATATATGTGGGGCTGTTGAAATTTTACTACATGGATGTATCTACTACTGAAATAACAAGAGATTAGCCGTACCTAGACCTGATAAAACAATAACATGTAATCAGATGATGCAGAAAATACCCGGGGAACAAGTAAACATAGTCAATAGTAACAAAATATCGTTAATACAAAAGATCGAATATTAATTAACAGAAATGTTGAGAAATATTTGGGTGTACCTGTCGTGATGTAAATTCGTCGCTCATAAACCTGGATTTTTACATCCTACCGATTTGACGACTGTAAAGCGGGGGTTCCTTTTGACCAACCTTGTTCCAGAACCCTCATTTAGTTGTATATACAAAAGGACACACAGTTTTAATGTAAAAACCCTTCCTTATTACAACATTGATGGAGGATTTCTCAGAATAGCTGACTTTTGTCATTCTGAGGCGCAGCAGTAAGGAAAGAGAAAACCAGAACAAACTACCGATTGGCCGTCAAGTAGATGTAATTTCAGGAGGAAAAATTAACCATTATCTCATTAAGATTGTTCTATTTTCTATAAAATACATCCCAGCTTTCTAGAGCTCGGTACCCACATCCAACCGGACATTCATACCCTGGTCACGCAAGAACTGCTTGACGGTATTCACTTCGTAGTCTCCTCTGTGGAACATACCAGCACCAAGGGCCGCATCGATACCACAGTCCATCTCAAACACCTCCTGGAAATGCTCTGGCTTTCCGGCTCCCGAACTGGCAATCACAGGAATCAACACGTTTTGCTTGATTTGTCTCAAAAGCTCAAGGTTGTATCCGTTATTCGAGCCATCGTAGTCGATGGAGTTCAACAAGATCTCTCCTGCTCCCAAGTCCTCACATGCTTGACAAAGCTCCAAAGCACCCAAGTCATGGAACTTACGTCCACCCTGACTACTCACTTGGTAGTAGCAGTACTTCTCACCATTAGGCCCGTATTTCTTCTCGTCCTTGATCTCAATAACCGCCATCGAGGTCTGTTCTGGAGACTCAACGTACACACGCTTAGGATCGACAGAAATCACCACCGCCTGGTTACCGAAACACGAAGAGATCGTTTCGATGGCTGTGGTACCAGTCTTCTTTTTGCCATTGGCATAGTAGTTCTCTGCAATGATGACCGCTTCAGACCCAATACTCACTTTATCAGCACCGGACCGGAAGTACAAGTCTGCAATCCGAACTGCGGGGAATTTTTCGCCCGTGGTAGGATCCGTCATATCCTTGATACCACCTCCCACTGTGAGAGGCACAAAGATATTCTCGGCCGCTTTCTTTAATACTTCAAGCATAGGCAAGTCGCGGATAGGCGAGTTTCTAAACGATGTGATGTTGAGGAACGTCACCTCGTCAGCTCCCTGGTTGTAATAACGTGTGGCCAACTCCACAGGTTTACCGAGATTTCTAACGGCATTTTCACCATCACTAGACGTCTCACGCACATTGTACTGGTCTCCTTTTGTGACCACCAAGTCGCCATTGTCATTGGCTCTGACATCTAAACACGCAATGATTCTGCGCGAGAGTCCCAGGTCGTCACGGCTTGTCTCTTCACTCGGCACAGCATTCTCTTGCTTTCTTTCGTTATTCAAAAATGCCTTGAGCACTCTGAGACCTGCCACACCGGACTTCTCAGGGTGGAACTGAGTGGCGAAGAGTCCTTTGTAAGCGACGGACGCCAAAAACTCCTCAGAACCATATTTAGCCACACAGAAGTCCCAACCGCTTTGTTGCGCAGCACGCATCACTTCACGGTCGTTCTCGTCCCTGATAAGAGCAGCATAAGAGTGAACGAAGTAGTACTTGTCCTTAAGGTTGATACCAAAGAAACTTTCCAGCTGGCCCAACTGGCGAGGGCCTTCATATACGGAATTCACCGAGTTCCATCCGATATGAGGCACCGACTTGATGTGTCCGACATCAGTGAAAACAGGGTCCAGCTTGTTGAATTTCTTAAGGTCCCAATCAAGAAAACGCAACCCCTGGGTATTCTGACTTTCCTCCGAAGAAGCGAAAAATGCCTGGAGTCCCACACAAATTCCCATGATTCTTCTGCCACTATCAATGTATTTTCTGATGGGCTCAGCAAAACCACGGTCGTTAAGCTGCTTCACAAAGTGGCCGTAGTTTCCCACACCAGGGAAGATCAACTTCGAGATCTCAGCATCGTATTTTTCAAAGTCTGAAGCGTCCCGGATGAAGACAATTTCATATTCTCCAATATGTTTGATGGCGTTCTTGAGCGATTGTAGATTACCACTCTCAACATCAATAATGTGAACTTTTTGTGCCATTTTTGTGGGTTAATTATTCCTAAGTCTATTGGAGATGAATCCAAGTTCCGGTCTAGACCACGGCGAGTCTCCGCCAATATAAAGGTACCGAGCGCTTCGTCAGCCGAATGACTCAGTGGAAGTATCTGTGTGCACACCAAGAGATTTGAAATTTGCTTGGGTGAAACTCTAGGCAGACGCGGGGTAGATTGATCCCATGAATTAAGTAATAACTGGCAATTTCAATAGAAGTCATTCATACTCCCTGAATTAAATAAAGTTAATGAAATTCTGTTGAGCGAATAGAGCAATATTATGGATTCTCGAGCTTCTCCTTTTGGTCCTTTTTGTTATAGGAATTCATGGCAGCGCGTGAGCTAATTAACAATCGTTTGTAATTCCGCTCAAGCTATTCTCCACTGAAAACCTGAAAAATTGAAGTAAGTAAAAAAAAAAAAAATATAACCATAGGCTATCTCTAAATGAATGTTGCTTTTGGTTGGGTAAGGCGGAAAGTTTCTCCTTCCCAACATACGCCCACATTCTGCCGCTGGCTGAAGTCAACATTCTTCACTTGATGTTTTGCAAAGAGCACATAAAAAACGAGATTGAAAGATAGAATCAAGCGATAACACCTCTCTTTTATAGTTTTTCTTTTACCCCACTTTTGTGAAAATGGCTGCAAATCTGAAACAGGCGGAAGGAGGTGTTTGGGGTGCGACGCTTTCGAATGCGCATGTGGAGTTTAGATCAGCTAATTTTATCGTTTGTTGAGGTATCATGAAGTGAAGTGATCAATGAATAAGAGTGTTAGTCCTAATTTAATGGAAGTTTATTTTAGACTATCAAGAAACTCAGCGTAACTAATTTACAATGACTAGATCGGGATGGCTTTTTCATGAATTGTTCCAAATTTCTTTGTATTAATGCCTGATTTTATCCGTCTGAACATCAAGAAAGGTGAGCTCGCCTGACTTCTAAGAAAGACTTACCTTATCTTACGAATGGTCACAGTTCTGACTAGTTAATGATGTGGGGGTGTTGTGATAACTATTGATTTGACCTTTCGAGGGCATGCGCAATTGCATGTTTTATTCCTGGTTGATTTCTGGGTAGAAGGGAAACAACCATGAATCGGTTAGCATATATTCAAATAATCATACCTGCCATTGCTTCACGCCCTGTGCAAGATCAACTGACCTAAACTGACCCTATTCCGTGCTGAGTAAAAGAGAAGAATGAATATTGCCAAGATAGGCAAAGAGAAAACAAAGGATTCGAAGAAAAAAACAGTTCGTTCTCCGAGTCAGTTTTTTTGCACAAACCCAAATGTTTCTGGAGGGACTTGAGCCGAGGCTTAATTCTCTGGAATACGTTAAAATGCACCCAAAAAATAGACGTGTGTATGTTGAGAAGGTTCTATTAAATTGACGATTATTAATTATTCGTATTTCAGGTTACTGCCTGAACCATCAATACGGTGACAAATCTCCTCAACATATCCGTATACTATTTCATCAAGAGAAGAAACCAAGGGAGCCAGCCCTTGGATCATAACTTTTCAGCTCTAATGTAGAAGTAGAAATGTATATCGTCCGCACCTGTTTTGCCCAAGTTTCCAATTGACTCTTTGAAAGCTTGGAAATGATCCACATCGTTAAACAGCTCGTGAAGCGACATTTCCATATACTTGATGAGAAAAGCGTTCATTTGGTTCCTAGAGTTTAAAAGCGCCGAGGTGAACTTCACATTATGAGCGCCAAACAACTCGCCTAAGCTGGAGATGATACCTTTCACCGAATCAAAGGTGAAATTACTCAGCCATTCGGCACACTTTTCATCGGATATTGACGACGAGGAATCGTCTTTGGTCTGGTTCAGTTCATTGTTAAGGGTGCCAAAATTTCCCACACCAGTTATAAACATTGGGAGTTCTAAGACTCCACCTTTCTTCAAGAGACGATAGAACTCGCGAAGCATATTTTCGTAGTTAGCAGATAGAATCTGAGATGTAAAGTCTCTGGATTGAATGACACGGAAAGTTTCCGAGCGGATGGTAGACATCGAGTGGGCATAGTACTCGAAGTTAATAGGTTTGACCGAGATCTTGCCGGGATTAACCTTGTTGGAAAATCGCCTGTGCAAAAGAACCAATTCTTTACGACTCATTTTGGTGAATGTGGCGTAGTCCAGCAAGTTCAAACGAGAGAAGTAAGTCTTATACAAATCGTCGTCTGCTTCTTGTAACGAGGTCTGAGATGCAGAAGAAGGAAGAGACGAAGAATCATCCAAGTCCTCTTCCACAAACAGAACATTTTCGTTAAGAAGGCTGACCTCAAAAACCCGCACAAACGGTAATGTGATGGCAAGATACCACGAGTAGTCTGAACTGAAGGAGCTGTTGAAAACAAGAACTTTGAGAGACTCAGATTTGCCCAAGTGTACATTAAGGTCGTAGAGGTTGAAAAGGTGCTTTGTGATGCGGCTTTCGATCAAAAAGTCATTGTTCAACTTGACCAAGATCTGGATGGTATATTTCTCCAAGAGCACGAAATCAATGGCGGTTTTCTTGACCTCCAGCAACAATAACTCGACACGAGATGTGAGCGTCGAGATATCGCCCTCGTAGTTATCCTTTTTTAGTGCGTAAAACGCATCAGCCAAGTTAGTGAAGCCGTTCTTGATTTCGTAGTCGCGTTTCTGCGTCTCGCTCAATGTTTCGGATTGCTCGGCAGTGCACTCGGGAAGGGCGATGATATACCTAATATAGTTCATGTAGTTACCCTGGATCAACTGCTCACATGCGAGTTTACGGTAGCGCGATTTGCTCTGGAGCTTGAGCTTGATGGCCGTACGTAAAATACTACGGCATTTGAGCAATTCAAGACTAAGGAAACACTGGAGACGCAGGCGGTCTTTTTTATCTTCATCCAGCATCAGCGTCCAAAGAGTCTGAAGCCCCGCGTCACGACGGCCCAAGAACTTGGCTAGAGAGTGTTCTCGCACGGTAGCGAAATTGATGGGGTCATTCACATGGTGGTCGGTGATGATATCGAGGAAATCCTCGAACTTTTGGAGCGGAAGGCGCAGGTAGAGGAAAGTTTTGCGTAGGCTTTCTTCCGAATTGAACACAGACGAGTCTGTAAAGGGGTCGTACTCGGGAATGGGTTTCCGTTCGTGAGACACCGACTCCGAGCCCGGGACAGACACTGGGACAGACGCCGGAACAGATACCGGATCAGACGCCAGAACAGACGCCGGGACCGAGTCCGGGGCCGAAGAATCTCTGACAGGAGCCTCTTGGGTGGTCTCCTTGATGGCTTGTGGCGCGGCCTTTACATGCGTTTCAGGCCCTGTTTTGGAGACCACACCTGGCGCAGTTTCCGGGTCTGCTTCCGGGGTAGTTTCCGGAATGCTTTCCGGAATGCTTTCCTTATCGGTTGCCCTTCCACCCACAAGACTGGCCCCATCAGCCATTTCCTCGTCAGCAGCGAGTTCTGGCACCTTCGGCGCCAGTTTGAGCGACGTAAAGCCCAGGAAAGTCGAATGAGGGCCCGTGTGACTGGACCCGCGTGACGCGTCGGACGCCGCACTGGGCCGGCGGCTAGAAAGCGACGGAAAACCTATCAGACTGGCTTCGCTGCGTCGGCGGCTAGTGGAGCTGAAGCGCTGGAAAAAACTCGGGGGTTTTTCTTCTACAGTCGCCGGGACGTTGGCAGGAAGCAGAACCGGGGCCGAGTCCGCGTTCAGATGTACAGAGACCGAAGAACGGGATGGTTCTTTGGCTAACGATGCGGTCCGGGAAAGCGGCGGCTCAGATGCCCCTGAAGACAGCAGTTTCAGGGACTTCTTGCGCCTGGGGTGATTTTTCGGCATCAGCTTCATTTTCTGCTGTTGCTGGTACAGCATAGCAGGAACAATAAAGAAACTCATTGCTGGTTAGGAGGGGCCATCCGCGGACCAAATAGAATGGAATCGAATGGAAGGCGGAGAAATGAAATGAAACGAACCGAATCAACAAACCAAAAAAGAAACCAACAAATGCTTTGTATCGGCGGCGAGTACAATGCGGTGGTGTTTTTTCCGTGTTCCAGGTTTTGTTCCTGGGCCTTTTTTGGTGGTGGTGAGGGGAGGTTTTTTCTTGGCCTTTTTGATAACGTGCAATATATGCGTGAATGTATGGGGGAGTAATTAACAGAGTGTACTTTAGACGGCTGCGGACTGCGAGATCGCTTTATAAAAGACAGATTCAGTGCGGGAATTAATCGCGTTTCCGGCCTGAGCTTGAGACCGAGTCCATCGCCCCACACTGCACGGCTGAAGCGCCAAACTTTTGGAGCGAAGAGGTTTTTGAGAATGTAGTTTTCGGGGATTTAGTTTTCGAGAATTTAGTGTTCGTGGTTATCGAGAAACCCTGGTTTTTTTCTTGCTTGTACTGCATCCTATGCTTTTTTTAACAATAGATACCTTAATTTTGGTGTCATTCTTTTTTAATCCAACAAGCTGGGGGTGTTTTTCTGGGCTCATGAGTCTTTTAAAACCGTTGCTGGGTAGGGCGTACAGGTGAATAGCACTGTTACGGTTATTATGCCGGGTGCAGCGCGTATCCACGTGAGGAGACGTATTTGGACCGAGGAAAAATCCACAGTTGGGTAGGCAAAAATTTCAATTTTTCGATTTATCAATATTTCAACGGTTAATGATAAAAAAATTCTTCTTTTCTTTCCAACACGTTGTACTCTCTTAGATTCTCTCGTGTTTTCTTACATTACCTTGTTTATCAATGTCTTGGCGAATTTCTTGCGGGTGGGGTTGCTTTGGGTTTCCTCTGTCATCTTCAATGCTATGGACACCGTGGCTTGGCCGTGGCCCACGCTCACCTATAAAAACGGCCCTACCAACGTGCAGGCCAGCATGGCCGAACAGGTCTGACATCTGCTTTAGGATACGGCCAATGTAATTTTTGGGAGTATGTGTAATATTAAATGGTGGCCGAAAATAGAGTAAACCATTCTTTTCTGTTCACTGCTGAAAAGTGAGATCTGCCTTTTTTTATATGAAAAATGCCTTGTGCTGTACTGTGCTGTGCTGTGCGGTGCTGCCACCAGAATCGCGCACTAAGAATTTCCACGACGACTAAATTCTGGTAATATTATCAATTGTTTACACTATTGTTCGGGATTTTTACCGTTTGGTGGTTTCACTATTGTTTCATTAATGAATCTGGAAATTGCAGGACTGCCAAGAATTGTGGTGGCTGGGCATGTATATGGGTGAACAATGGAATTCGGCCAGTGGGTACCACGCCGTCCAAAAGAGTGAAACAAACCAGAGAAATCAAAGGAGCCAGGGAAATCGGGAAATTGGGAAATTGTGAATCAAGGAAACTCAAAAATAAAACTTATGACTCACGTATTAAAATAGTTGTAATTCCAGTAAATGAAATCATACTGCCATAGTAATTATAATAATTACTTTCCCTTAATTTCATTCACCGCTCTCTGCATTCATTTTTTGCCATTGTTTTCACGTTCCAGTACAAGAGATCGACCACTCAGGCCCCCTCCCCCCAGAAGACAATCTAATTCCCCCAAATAGGAAAACACTTTCACAGATATTCCCCTAAGATTTTTATTCCCATAATTTTCAAGTATTATTCTGGAGGGCGTGGAGATGACCTCCCCAATATTAATAAAAATTGTGTATGGATTGTAAAGTGAAGTGGATCAATTTCAGAACTGTGAATATACCTGCTTCATACTAAACCTCACCCTTATATGTGGATAAATATTTTTCTCTCTTGAGTATGAGGTTTATATAGATCTTTTATGTTTTGTAAAAGCACCCAGAAAGACGTATTCCAGCGGCCTGCAACACACTGAAAAGTCAACTTAAAAAGTACCGATTAAGCCGAAGTAATTTCTCAGCACACTGTTAGAGCTCCGCTTAAACACTGGGTCTCGTCTTTCCACTTATATTTGGAGATTTTACTCCATTTAAGGGGCTCAGTATATACCATATTAGGGAATGCGTATCTATCAGGTATCAGGTCTATCAGGTGCCCTATGTGAGTTGCTCAATATCCCGCTACAATTTAGAGCCTTATTGTTCTTTCTAAAGAAATTGAGCACCACACTATTATGCCTTCACGCCCCTTTTTAGAGGCCTTAAACAACCGAAAACTGTAAGGCTTCCCACAATTAACTGTTTGGTACTGGAAAGGTTCTTTTTTAAAGTTTTGATTTGCCATGAATAACCCCTCCCACTAAAACTATTGAGGCTGACATTATTGTATCCAAAAAGAAAACAATCTCAGCAAGAATAACATTACCCAAATTGACCTTCAATACGGAAAAACCCGACAGAAGAGTCCCGTAAAACCAGTACCAACCCCAAAAATCGAACAAATTTACCAGTTTCCCCTTGAGCACCATTACCAGTGTAAGTCAAAAAAAAATCATTTTATAAAGTTCTTGTCAGTCTACACCATTTCGATACCACCATTGTCTTCTATTAATATACATACATCTAGACTACTTCTTTTTCTTGATGAACGAAGTGGTCTTTCCTTGTGGCGCAAGCTTTCTACCCTTAAATGGCTGGGGCCCGTTCGTATCTTGCTTGCTGAAAGGTTCGTACGATCTCTTCTTACGGCGAATCTTAGGGTCGGTGTTTTCAAGCACCTTGGTCTCTGAGGCCAGGTAATCGAACTTCTCTTCTTCCTGGCGAGGTTTTTGTTTGTTTTGGGGTTTTCTGATCTTCGTTGGTCCCAAAATAATGATCTCCTCCTTAGCCGGTTGGGGCTTTGCGGCAGGCGGCTCTTCCACTTCAACCACGTCCTCTGATTCTGGCTTTGTCTCAGTTTCTGAAGCTTTAGCTTCCAAATTGGTTGGGACGTCCTTTAATGGGGTTAAGGAGATGGAACCCAACGATTCTAGTCTTTCTTTGAGTGCGCTATTTTTCACGAGTTTTGGCTTAGATCCATCTTCAGGAACCCGCACAGAGAACACAGCATCCAGCAAAACACCCAGGAAGATCTTAGATTGGGATGCGATCATGTTGTCATTGGCCTGACCACAGAGTTCATGCGCCTTTTCAACAATCAACGAAAACAACTCGGTGATTTCACCCACCAGGCTAGAAGTGATCTCAAAAGTTTTGGGTTGTTGCACAGGAACAAAAGGGACGTTTTCATCTTCTTCCATGGCACTGAAGGAGTTCTGTACCAACGTGGTCAATGGGTCCAAGTTTTCCCGGAGGATCTTGGAGAAGTTGGTGAAGCAGCTGGTCACCAGATGGCTGGTGATGGGTTCGACCAAACTGCACATGTTCAACACTACACGGTTGGCCATAACATAACGAGGAGACTCGTCCAAGTCCCTAGCCAACTGGTCACGCCACTGGAACACTTCACGCACAAGTGCGTGCTTCGAGCGGGGAATGTTGTACAGAGTGATGAAGTTGTCTGCAGAGACAGTCTCGTTATTGAACATGCCGCTGTTATATGCCGTGAGAGGACGGAACTTGGGGTACTCGAAACGTTTGGCGGCAACCTTACGAGAATTCTCAAGCACCTCCGGGAGTTTTGCCGGGCCGGCGGCTAAGAGCCGTGCACGGAGCTGGTCGTAGATGTTCAACAAAAAGTGGGTGTCTGCGCGTGCGTAGTCCATCATCACAGGCGGAAGCGGACGGAGACGCCAGTCGGCAAGCTGGTACTTTTTGGAGGTCTTGAACTTGGCAAACGTCTCAAGCAAGTATGCAAGCGAAAATTTCGGGAACCCAAGTGCCTTGGACGCAAAGTAGGTGTCGAATAAAGACACAATGTAGAGCCCCAAGTCTCGCTGCAACCAGATGATATCCATGTTGGCACCATGGAACACCTTGACAATGGCCGGGTTGGCGAAGATCTCGTTCAAAGGCGTAAGGTCGTCGCGCAACGCAAGAGTATCGACAATCCAGTCCTGGGACCGGTTGGAGATCTGCATCAAACACGTGATTCCGTAGTATGTTCTCAAATCGTGGTGTTCCAAGTCCACAGCAATCTCAGAAGAGCCGCGCAACTCGGCAATCATGTCTTGTAATGATTCCACAGAGTCTACCCAGGTGGCCTTTGTCAGGTTCCAGTCGGTGGATGGCTTTATCTCCACTGGAGCCAGCATTGAGGCAGGGTACTCGCTTTTGGTGATTTCCTCGAGGTAAGGCTGCTCGTAGTGTGCGGGCGAGGTTCCGTCATCGTACAACACCAAGCACTGTTCCAAGGGCTTGATAGCATGTGGTTTTGTCGTGAGTCTTGGCTTAAATGGGTGTGTTTCTGAATTGTCCACAGGAACACGGAAATGGACTTGTGGTTTCTCCTGAACCGTGGCCGAAAGAGCCGGGTCCGACGCGTCATTCAAACTCAAGTACTCGCTGGTGTTTTGGGGTCTTTTGAACTCGTCCATGGCCAAATCGGCCTTTTCGAAAAACACATCTAAAGCATCGGAAATCTTCTTCCACAGGCCGTCACTGGCCGCAGTTGTTTCGCCATACTCTAAGAGTGACAGCGACTTTGAGTCACCCGAAAGAAGCTTATTGGCAATCTCCAATAGCCTTTGGCCAGAACTCTCGAAACTGGCGCCTAATTGGTGGTCTACCGAAGCATGGAACTTTATGTCTTTAGCTGCAAGTGCAGACGCAGCACGGATAGTGGCCATGGCCTTAGGAAGCACATTTTCGTAGGGATCTGACGGCATTATTATATTTTTGTTGGTGGTTGTAATGTGAATTTTTGAATTTCACCGTTCCACCGTTGTGTGTGTATTTTTTTATCCGAAGTTTTCCAGTGTTTGTTAACTCTGTTGCAGCTTTACCTTCTACAAGCAGGTCAAAATCTTCTCTGTTTCTTGAGATGTGGTGTGCAGAGAACCCAAGAAAGAAGTCGCACCGGGAGCATCGATGCCCATCTTACTAGAATGGGGAAGTGTTTTTTAGTATATGCTTACGCTTGATGTATTACTGATATATTTTCTGAAATTCTATTGATGGTGAGTCCTTAGATGAATCAATTCTTGTTATATATTAAAATTATCTAAAATAAGTTATCACTACATTTCTCGATATGTTGTGGTGTCATGCTTATTGTTGAGCTTAAAAGCTGAGGGCTCTTTTAGGCAGGCCATAGTGCTGGAGCCTGTGCGACTGGAGTACTAATATTTTGATTCTTTAAAGAAAACTTTGAATCAGAGAGGTATCTTCACCGGTTAGAAACTGATCAACTTAACTCCAGACTCACCTCTATATTCCCAAATCTCCACACTTATAGCAATACCAGTCGAGGACATGGCATTGCGTTCACGTTTTGTGTACCTGTCATAATGCTTTACTCCGGTGCTTTCAATGTAATCGAGATAAAAACCCTTTAAATTTTCACGCACCATCAACTTCCAGTGTTTGTGTTTGAACATCTTTCCGGTTTTTGATCCAAGTCAGCTCGTTCGTGGTGACATGAATTTTTCTTGTTTACTCGAATATAGAAACATATCACGGACACTGACTACACCTAGAATCTCGCATTGAAATGTGTTGCTGAAATTGTCAATTCGACTGCAATATTTTTTGAATATGATCCAAGCTTTCTTCCATAAAGCATCAAATTGACCTACAACGCTCGATTCGAGGTGAACAAGCGTCCTCTCGAGCGGGTAATGGAACGTTCAAATGGTAATAGAACTCTTGCTGTCCGCGTATCGGGAACGTGTTATTCAGGGTTTACCATACCAAGTAGCCAGCCGGTATAAACACTAATATTATACTGAATAGTAATTGATTAATATCAGTAATTCCCATCACCACCCCTAACTATAATCCCTGCTCACTCTTAGTATCCTGCCCATTAGTAACTACTGACAAAATACAAACACCCGCGCTTGCCTTTAGAATCCGGGTAGGGGACAGAAAAAATATGCGCATGTCGTGCATATAAACTCATCTCTTCGCACCACCATCGCTAGGGCCTTAGGAATTATTAGTGAGTGGTATTTTTTCTGAAATTTTCCACTACAAACTTCCCCAGAAAAGTAAGAACCTCGCCATCCTTCAGGTATCTACTTATTCCTTATATATATACCCCATACACATACAATGAGTCATACGTGCGTGAGCTGTGCTCTCCAATTCGAAGATGTTCCTTCGCAAAGAAGCCACATGAAGTCCGACTGGCACAGATATAACTTGAAAAGAAGAGTGGCCCAACTACCTGCCATCACTGAACCAGTGTTCAATGCCAAGATTGCTCTGTTGGCACAAGAGGAGGAGCTGCCTGCAGAGCTTAAACAAGCCCGTAAACAGGTCACCAAGAAAGACTTGAAGCGTCAACAAAAAGAGGCTTTACAGGCCCAAAGAAGAGAGCTTCTTGCTGCAAGAGAGGCACTCCAAGAGAAGTTTGGTAAGCTCAATGTGGACAATAAGGAGGAAAGTAAGGAAGCTAAGGAGTCCAGCTCTCAGACTGAATCTGAATCTGCTAACACCGAACCCTCCACTGAGGCTTCCACTGAAGCTTCCACTGAAGAGGGTGCAACATCCGTTGAGGAACAGCTTTTGGCTGAAAAAATCGCTAACCGTGTAGAAATTCCCGTGACCACATGTCTCTTCTGCCCAGCCAAGAAAAACCAGACCTTCGCCACCGTCGAGGAGAACATCGAGCACATGTTCAAGGACCACGGCCTTTATATCCCCGAAAGAAAGTACTTGGTCGATCCAGTTGGCTTGATCAAATACTTGGGCGAGAAAATCGGCTTGGGAAACATGTGTCTTTGCTGTTCGTACCAGGGTAAAAACCTAGAAGCTGTGCGTGAACATATGGCTGCCAAACGCCACATGAGAATCCCATACGAGACCGAGGCCGAGAAGTTGGAGATCTCCGATTTCTATGATTTCACCTCCTCCTATGGTGAGACCACTAAGCGTGCAGAGGTCAGCAATGCTACCGAGGAAGGTGACGATAATGAAGACTGGGAAGATGTTTCTGACGACGGCCAGAGCGATGCCGAAGATGAAGAAATCGACGAAGATGCCATTCCCGAAGACCCCATCATCGACATGGGCACTGAACTTATTTTGCCCCTGGGTGCCGTGGTGGGCCACCGTTCCATGGCCAAATACTACAAGCAAAACTTCCCACCCGAGAGAATCTTATCCGAGGGACAAGGAACGGTCATTGCTGCCGAAACCAGACATTTCGTTGCGCCTGGCCAGAGACAGGAACTTGCCATGGCCAAGAGAGCATGGAGTCTGCAGAAGAAGAGAGAGGACACCAACGACAGACGTGCACAGAAGTTCATCAACAACCAGCCACATTTCAGAGATCCTCTTTTGCAGTAATCTGAGAGACAAGGGCGAAGGTGCAGGTGCAAGTGCAAGTGTATTCATTTCTTCTTATTTTCTTTCGTTTTTAGGTTTATAGATAATTGACAAGTGAAGAATGTAACATTGTTTGGGGTTAGTAATGGATATCTTAAGGACGTGAATCAAGAACATTGCCAGTTACGTAATCTATTGCTATTTTCGAAGCTGCAAACTTCTTTGGTAATTACGTAAGTAAAATGAGAGCAGGATCACTAAATAAGCCAGGTGAATGTCTCCTGCTACATTATTTCCGAGATCAACAGTAGATCCTAGTAAATTTGTAATGTGTTAACTCAGTGACATATGTGGGTTTGCAGCCAATGCACAAGGGGCAATATTTAATGACAGACACGTACAAATAGGATGCAAACAGGACGAATAATGTTTCAGATTCGCTATCTCAAAACTAAGATAATCTCGATCCGTAACTACTTTCAACAAAAAAGAAGTTCTCTTAGGTCAGAAAGAGACCATCTAGAACCAGAGAAGAGGGTCTATGGCTTCCACAGTCCATTAACACATAGAAAACTGAAAGGTTGGTTCTGACTCGCTTTGAAGTCCCAATTATGTATTTAATTCTAGAAAACTGGGCTTTCCTATGATTTTTCTATGATTATTTCGTTACTTGCAAGACTCAAGATACAAATTCGACGTTAAAAATGAAATAAATCTTTTCCTATTGGATGGTCCCAAAATGTCGTGATAATTGTATGTATGATGGTGCAGGATGGGCAATATATGCACTACACACGACCACCAAGGTCGTTTTTCACCCAGGACAATTCTTATACGTTCTGAAGATTAAAAATATTCAGATGAATTAAAAATTAACTGCTATGAAAGTTAGTTTAGCAAGGGAAAGTGAATTTGGAAAAGAAGTTGGTTAAAGTATTTGTCTAGCATAAAAGTTTCAGAAAAAATTTTAAAATCAATTATCCGTTCATTTACATTGAAGGAAATGTTTTACAAAAAAACAAACAAATCTATTAGAATTGGGAATATATTTTCAATTACTCTAATACCCAGGGTACATTCTTTATTGCCATTTATCGGAGGTTATAATTATGTTGAAAGTTTTTTCCTACCCCCACACTTGCCCCAAACCTACAGGCCATCAGTTGCCCAATTCAGCCCATATTTATTAGAGTTAAACTCCACTCAGCAACACTATTTCTTTATATTCTGATACATATCATCGATAACTTAGAACCAAAAAAGATGAAACCCACAAAGGTCTATATCATTGTCAACCCATATATGTAGTATGTCACAGTGAGAATACCAAACGGATCTGCATGGACACACTAACAAGCCAATAGTAAAGCAGATCAAACAGAACGACCAATGAAGTCCACTATATAATATGACTACTGGGTCAAGTTGGAATGAAAGGCACTGTTTAAAATGAATCTAGGGTACGTACGCCGTGTATAGGGGGTTTCTGGCTGCGAATTTCGCAGGTTTAAGCTGTGGGCGAAGAAGGAGTAGGTCCACTTCTATAGATGACACTTCTTCAAGCAGCAGATTTCATATTTATGTGGCATATTCTAAACTGATTTATTAGCAGCGGTATTGTTTTGTTAAAGGGAGAAAACACTAGTCCTAACAAGGTGAATGTGTGACGTGACTCAGTTAACAAGTGCATGGAATTAGTCTATCTTGGATCGAGAATATTACGTTACTTCTAAAGCCCTACTGGATATTAAAGTGTCCATAATGCTCGCAGAACATTAGATCATGTGTCGACAATTGTAATTATTAATTTCATCGAAATGTGCCTTCAGTACTATACCACGTGACGGATACTTTGACTGCATGCTTACCTTCAGCCGTCTTGAGTACTTAATATGATTACATCAAAATCTGGTTTTTCGGGGATCACAATTAAAATTAGCACAATTTAGTCAAGGTATTTGGCCTGGCTAAAATTTTATTTTCTATGATAAAGTTACTATCCCAGTCTTAATAAGAACTACAATGTGGCACACTTTGTAAAGCTTTCAAAGTCCGACCCATGACGTGGGACTGCACGAAACCCCAAATCACGTGACATCCAGTATATGGGTGCAAACTCCAAATCTAAAAGATCCCATGATTCTACACAATCACAAATACAACAAAACTTAAAAAATTATTGCCAAACATTCTCGCTTATAATTATTAGCATTTAATATCCTCCCCCTTAGTAACAACCTTCGAGATCTATAAAAAATGACCCCTGCACTCCGGCGGGAAATCCGGGCCCCCAAAATTGACCAGAATCCAGCCGATCTTCTAGATGATTTGAGCGAAAGACTCCGCATCGTACATTTGAAATTCGAGTATGAAGAAGAAAAAGGCATTATGAGTGTCGAGACAGCGACAAGTATCTCGCAGACACTAGATGAGATCGAGTATGAGCTTCTCCTTCTCACTCAGAAATTTGATTCTATCTGGGAAGGACTTATCACAATGTTGGGACTGACAGGAACTGAAATAAAGTTACCACGGAAAGTAAAGAGGAGGAGAACAGAGTGAGGTACAAATAATATCATTCTTCTGGAAGTGGTGATCATAGCGTGGGACTTACCCAACATGTGCTGCTCCCCAAGTCTCTGGCTAAGATAGTATCTCAGGTCGTTCTACGTTTGCGACACATGTTTGGACAATCGGAGGCATCATAGCTCACGGATGTAACTACTTAAACTAATAAGACCTCTTTGGATAGCTTTTGAATTCTAGGTGTTCGTTTATTACATCACTGCAAGAAGTTTTTAGTGAGCGGTAGTGTGTTTCCAGATATAGTTAACCTCAGATGTAGTTCGTTTTAGTTTAAAAAACGACCATAAGTAAGAACTTGAGTGATTTAAGAGTGACTTGAATAGTTTACTCTCGCAAAAGACCATTGGTACCGAATAGCCAGAAACTTAAGGAAGGAATAGTATCAGGTCAGAATTTTGAAAACACTGTTTCCCGTGGTAATGATTCTGACACGAGTTTTATATTTTACTCAATTCCATTACTGGTATCCAAATATAAGTGGAGGTGAATCTTTATTTTCATCACCAACTTTGAGAATAAATCATATTGCCAATATCTCTTTGAGAGATTGCGACACCTGTCATTTATAATAGCCCCAATAAGATTAAGAAGCCCCTGTTTACTGGTTTTATATCCTAGTTTTACTTTCTCTTTGATACCAAGAGTAGTATGAATCACTCGCCAGATTATTTTGCAAGAACATTTTTCTGAGTCTTGAATTATAGGACAATGCATTACTCTAAATATAGGCCTGGGGAATCCACAGTAATGTTTCAGTTAGTATTAGCATTGTATAGCACCGAAAAGGGAAAATTCAGTTAGTTTTCCCATCGAAGATATAGGGATTGTATGTGAGGGGTAGTTTTGACTGTATTGTACTCTTCGGATCATGGAGAATGGTCATTCGGCCTCCAAAGTCCAACGTTTGTTTAACAGGTACAACTGAAGACAAAATACGCACATTTACAATTGTTGATTTTGGAATTAGTAACAACCATAACAGATTGTTTGAATTTGGTTTCATTATCCTTCCATTCTTCAATGTCGTTTTTGGAGTGGCAGTAATTATTAATAATTTAGATTTTGTTCTTGTAAGTCTAATGCTGTATTAATCATTCACCATAAATTTGAGCATTTCAACTGTGCCCAATATGTGTTAAGAGGAACGCCGTGTCGCGCGACGTGCACTTCATTGTACTTCGCCCAGGCTATCTGCGGTGTTCTTCTCACACCTAAAGGACTGTGTATCAGCTCAGTTACTGTTATTGCCTAGATTTGATTAGAACAATAGAGTTGTCTGAATTAGTCAAACATCCAGGGTTTGGAGAAAAGGTCTCAGCCAGAGGCCTTTCCCACATTATATATATAAATCTAAGAAAATCCTCTCACTATGTGTTTTGCTAGTTTAACTTATCAACTGTTACTTCTTCTTATTGTTTTACTGAATACAACCATGACTCTTATGAATAATCCCACAGCAACAACTGTTGTAACCAGTAATGCTACCTTTGATGGATAACTTCCAAAATATCCCACCACCAAATGGAGACACTTGGAAGCATGACAACCATCTTGGATCAAACACATTTAAACACTGCGTTGGGAATATTCAAAATACTTCCAATCAAATGGTTTCTTGGCGTAGATACCTCTCCTGTTTTTGTGGTCTACATCTGCCCAGTTCACGCCAATCAAAAGTCCTTGATAAAAACACATAAACTGATCGCCCATATTCGGATCTTTCTGATGACGAGGTATTATTGTCCTCCTTACGCGATTGCTTGTCGATAACACTCAATTATACTGGAAGAATGCTGGTTGTTACTCACATATATGTCTTATCATATTGACACTACCGTTTTGGTTATTTATACTCTGTCGTAACCTTCACCGATTCTTCTGCTCTCTTTTCCATTAATAACAGGTAATATATTTGAAGACTTTTTCGAAGAATTACGAGAAAATTCCCTGCATGGATTGGAGTAGAGCTACTTCAGCTTATATTTCTTAAAAAAAGGGTACACTGAATGGGGATATGATCGCTATGATGTTGCATGTATCGAACCTGGTTCGCATAATGTTAATGTAATATAGTTGAAGTAACCTTCTGAGGAGTGTTTTGGAACCCCTCAAGCAGCATGCACTATTTGAGTATGGTCACCACAGTGGGGACCCAATAAATTCTTAGGAATAATCTATCTTTGAAATACTCATTGAAGATACAAAGCCACATCACGAATATTTAACTTGTTAATGAACCCTCTAAAAGCTAGAAAAAAAGTAAAAGAAGTAAATAGCTGTCAATAGGCTTTTAGGTCACAAAATAACTACAAAGACGGTCTGGAACTTATCAAGACTTTGGAATTGCGACTGACACTTGTAAAAACATTGATTTTCTTATCGCATTGCAACAATACAGATTGGCGTAATAAGATTCAGCTTGTTTGATCCACAAGTATAGAGACTCGTTTTATCATATGGCGACTATGAATTATGAGGTATACTTAGGACACAATGTTTGCTCTACCATTGGAGTTAATCATCTCTATCCCCAAATAGTAAAAGTGGCGGGATAAACTTAAAGCTGATATCATGAAAAGAAATGGAAATATTTTAAGATTAAGTCCATTCCTCAAAGTAATAGGTTGTGATAATTGACAAATAATTACATATATTAGCTACACATTCAGTCTACCGAAAGCAAAATTCACCCAAAGGTTCCATAATATAACCAAAACCTTATCTTGCCTATAATAGTACACATGGAGTAAATGTGAATCATTAAGTTTAGTAAGAAGCTGTCACATTTTCAGATTACTAACGCTATAAGCTCTTGATATCCTTAAATGTTTTCGCATTCTTACCAATGGTAAAATATACGATTTATGTACGAAAGTTATGTACTTTTACTGATGTAGCAACTAGTTTTGATGTTACTTCACAGAACGTTTTGGAATGATTTAGCCGTAAATTTAATGGGAAAGTATCTCACACATGTGCTAGGGTCGTAATACATAAAGGCTAACCCAGACATCCCAGACGAGAAAAGTGGGACTCACACGAAAGCAACGACATCACAATTTGTGATCTAAGTGTGCAAGAGCCTATGATTCTCAGGGAGCTTAGAATGGACTTCACAAGGTGCTAGGATGTGAAGATGAATGTCCCACTAGTCATTTTACCTAACAGAGACTAAAGCAAGGTGAGTGGTATTCTCCTGTTGCTGGTCTGGATTGCTTAAACTCTACTCAAAGCGAGCAATGAAATAAGAAATGCCACGTGAATGTGACTATGTGGAAACTTGTGGTGAAACTACGGCTATTATCTGATATTACTAAACTTAGTTTTTAGTCCACGAATAAACTCAACGTATATCTGCCGATTGGGTATAATTCTACGGCAAGTTTAATACAACTTTTGCGGATTTGTAAGCTATAACTTTCTTAATTTTACTGTCAGTATAGTTGCACGCAAGATAAACAAAGTTTTGCTAATTGTGACACCTTATAATTTAATTCCGCTATGCACATATAGTTCTTACCTTATGTCTTTACATATTTACTCAAAATAGAGCAGCATTAAAATATGACGGTCCCATTTTCTTCGAAAGTTCAAGCGGATAGATCACCCGAACGAAGGCATTCTGATGAAACAACACTCTTTCAATGCATTTTCATCCGTAGCTGTATTTATCTAATTTTTTAAGAATAAAATGTAAGAAGAGTCTCTCTGAAAAAGGAAACTTCTGTCTCTGAATAAGTTCAGTCAGGATGTCGCACATTCTTATTATTATTGATACTGAAACTTCTTCTGACAAAAATACACTCGGGATTTTTTGTGTAGATACAGAAACCTGCTATCCCTTGTTCCAACTTTAGGGCACGTTATTATGCAAATGTTTTACTGAGAACAAAAGGAATTCGAAATTTATGAGGTGGCTATCTTGGGTTTTTTCTAACCCAAATATCCTAAAAAGACAACTAGAAGTTGAGGGAGACATGAGGAAACTTTAGAAACTTTCTTTCTGGGAACCGGAAAGTTCTAACATAACAAGTTATGTTACCCCAGTTCGGACTAAAAAATACAGGCTGAAAGTTAAGTCTTTTTTTTATCTTCCTGAATATTGACCTAGAAGATGAAAAAAGTGAAATAAAGCGATATAGAGGGCAGTGATTTCCTAAGTTGTCTAGGTTTCTATTAGATTGTTCGCTAACACTACCAAATGGTATGAAAACAAAGCCAAAGTAAGAGAGGTTTGGGTTTATAGTTGTGTTGCACTATAACAAAATTATCCATTCAAGCCACAGTGCTTCCAAACAAAAGGTAAATATTAATATTACATTCACAACACTTCTAATGCCACTTCAGACACTGTATAAATCCACGAACATTTCCCAGTACTACTACCCAAAGAGCCAGGATTCCGTCTATTCGGCGAAACAAAAAACTCACTATACTTATTTTGAATGGGCCCATATTTTTTCAGCTTTTCTATAAGCCAACCGCATACATTGGCCATCGCCTCTTGTCAAATATCCCCACTGGAAGTGCTCTTCTGGGCCCATTCGGACCGTTTAGAGTGCACACAAGCATCACGTGACTCGGGCCTGCATTGTGGCAGAAGGTTTCATGTATTGGTTGGTGATGTTTGCAGAAGATTATGGTACCAGGATCCTTCTTCCTGTAGACATCCTGGAAGAGAGGTATAAATTTTTAATTGTAACCTCTTTCTTAATTCTTATCCAAGAATGGGGCAGTAAAGAATTGTATGGCCAAGTTCCTAGGCGGAGTAGCACCTTGACGACCAGTGCGCAAAATTCCAGTGAAGGAATCCAACCGTTAATGTATACGCAAGCAACATCAGTGAATACCGGTAAATACTGTGGCCACCGGGTTTCAAGCCCACATATAAGACCTCTTTAATATAAAAAACCATGACGTAAATATTCGCTGTTCTAAATCCACCACACACAACTACAACCAATTATGTTCTGGGATGATGGAAGGCACGGCGCATTGTATGCACACCGGCGATATCCGACGGTGCGTCTCCCACCGCACTCCACGTCCCATCTCACCAACATGCCTGATGAATAGTCCATATTCTTCTTTTCCATACATTCATGGATAGCAACAGTGCCAATGCCAGAAAATGAGCGTTTTTTTGTCCCGCCGCAACACGACCGGGTGTCTCATAGTCTTCAGGTCTTAGTACAGAGGTGTCTTCGTGAACGAAAATACACTCAAAAGTTGCGACTTCCGGTACTCCGCAGCGTAGCATGGGCCGAGGTCCAACCGGAGACCCAAAGTACACTTCTACGCCATGGAAACACAAAAAATATTGATACAACCCCGCAAACAGTTAAAACATACTACTTACTGATTCCGAGAATTGACCGCTGGTATGCTGTGCGTCCATACGAGACCACCCAAGAGCGTCTCTGGCGCGAACGCAAGTCTCGGAAAACATATAGTGCGCGAGTCGTGTCAAGGCTAAGTTCTATGTTGGCGGAAGCAGACGAGTTGGAAACCGTGATGGAATCACATCTTGACTCGCAATTGAAGGCTCTTCGCGGAGTTAGAAAGGCCAGACATCGGCTCCGTCGTATCCAAGCCCGAATCATCAAACATTCTCGGCGCATTGATGCCGGAATCGCTCAATTGGGGTTGAACCCGGCATCTATTCGATGGCACGCTACTGAAAAAGGGTTATCTGTGGGCACACTGCAAGAATTGCTTTCTATGAGCGCCGTTTCTGTGGAAAACCTCCGAAAAAGAGCCGCCAAAATCACACATTCGGTCATTAAGCACAACTCTCTCGTAATCCGTGCCGATGACCTACAAAGAAGAGTATGGACGTCATATGCACTTGACACCAGAGCTAGGACCGAGCATCTCTGGAAAGAGATCAAAGGTCTCGTTCTAGATTACGATATTTCCGGTTATGTGCCTTTGGGCGGCTTGGCTTTGCATGTACTTGAAGGGGAACTGGTCAAGGCCACCAAATACGAGCAATTGCTTGATACTACAGATGACGAGCCTGAAGATGAAATGCCGGGGTTTTCAGAAGGGGAAGATCATCTTAATGGGGCTTCTCCTGATCAAACGGGAAGCAATAACACTAGCGCTAATCCAAACGGTAAGGCGACTAACGGAGGGGGTAATTTATCTGCTTCAGGGACTCAATTATCGGCGTCAAAGTTGGGAGATTCTCCGCTCTTTTTATCATCCGTTTCGGTTAACTACCAAACCCCGACGGAAATGTTACAGCAACCAAGTTCTCCTGAATGTCAACACCAAAACATCACAAATAATGGAACCTTGCCATCAGATGACTTGCCTTCTTACATGGTGACGCTTAAATTCCCCATAAATTCTTCTTTCTGTGCGCCATCTACTTTCAAAACACCTCTGAAGTCAAAACACACCCACGGAACTTTCCTTAATCCGAAGGGTTCTAGGTCCAGCATCAAAAGAAGATATTTAAAGCAGTCGCTTAAACCCTCAGGTAATATTAGTGTACCAAACTCGCCTTCAGCAAAGTCATTTTTGGTCTCTTTAAGAATACCACCCATTGATCCCACAAGGCTCCTCACAGAGAAACCCGACCATAGCCCAATGCAACTACATAACAGGGTACCACCCGAATCACATTCTGTTATGGCAAGTCTAAGAACACAGCCTCATAACCATTTGTTGTTGCCGAATGATGTATCCGGAAACGATGTGGCAGACGTGAACAGTGGTTCGTGCATTGATATATCTCAACAGTCACCTTCCTACATGGTTACTTTGAAGGCTCCTCTTGCTAGCTACATGTTTCTTTCTGGAGCAATTGAGCAGTCGTTTGTGGAGGAAGTGGAGGATACTAACCTATATGAGCCCTGCATGACTTTCAGTTCTGACAGCATCCGTGAGTCTTCTGAAAACATGCCTCACTTTGATCTGAGACCTTCCTTTGCCCTGAATCAGGGTCTCAATATGATGGAAACCCCGAATGGTGATATTAAATGCCCTCTTTGTTTCACATGGCTTTCCTATCGGGAAAGCATCAAAAGCGAGACATCCCCAAATGCTACCGAGAAGTGCTTTCCTTGTGGCCTTTGTGGTAGCTCCTTCAAACTGCTTGCATCCATGTATTCTCTTCAAAGATTGGGGTCTCACATTACCTAATGTCTTGCAGTTGTGAGAATTGTCTTTTAATTTCATTCGAACGCACGTGTGATGCACTGTGTTCGTTACGTTTATAGAATGTCTAACTTTCACGTTAATCAATATTTGGTTGTTTGGGTGTTAAAGTTGGATGATATTTATTTGCATTGAGTTCGAGTATCTCAAATCTAATGCTATTTCCTTTGCTTTAAGCTAAACTTTTGGGTGAATCTTGAGTTTGCGATCGCTAAGGCAGTGCCGGAGGCCCAAAAGTAGATATAATATAACATGTTATACGAAAAATATTGGGGTTCCGGCAATTAGCAATCTTGAAGTAGCACCAAGAGATTCCCGAATTTCAGTGTACCGTTTACCTGACATTGAGTAGTCATTAGAATTGAAAGATCACGATTTTCAATCTTGACTTTTCCATCTACCGTATAATAAGAGAAAAGAACAATAAGGTGTTTACAGATGTAGCTTATTTAACAACAGTCACGTTTTAAGATCTTTTAATCGCTTTCTTGAATTCAAACACATTCACACTACTCATTTTCTCTGGATTAGTAAATCAGTTTGCTGATTTCTGAAGAATTATTGTGGCGAACTTTTGCTTGCCATTGCTTGCTTCGTGTTTCGGAAATACATTATACCCGGTTACCTTTTCCTTTTTCCAAACCTGAAGACCACAAGAATAGCTCTAAAATGTTCATATGGTTAACATTATTCTATGTCATCGGAGATTATCCCTCATGAACGGTAACAACATGCGAAATCAATTGGATTGGCTACTAAAGGAATATGTAAATTACCAATTACCTCACGGTGAAGAGAACAGTTAGGGAATAATTTTATTAATAATGGTACAGTTGTTCGTGTGCATATTCACGCAAGGTTTACCAAGGGCTACATGGAAACAGTTTATCTTAATAGTGTGATGAGATGAGTGTACTGGTATGTGGTAGATGTTGGTACTGATGATGTACCGACGAAGCAGTATAGAATCGCTAGATGATTTGGGCCATGAAAGGATTTAGTGAATGGCAGAAACTGGTTTCTAATATGGTCATTAACCGTAGTATAAGGAAAATGCGTACTTACATGGATAAATGCGTACTTATATGGAAATGAGATTAGGGCTTGAAGAGTTGCCCTTCCATCCATTTATGAAGCATTGCAATGTTAGGTTATCATTGAGTGTGTTGTTTTTGGCTAAATCTTTTATGCCTTCTTTAAGTCTTTTCCAAAAGGGACCGTGCATGAAAGATTCCTTATAGTAAAGAGTTGATTCAACGGCGTTAGCTACAAGTTGAAAGTTTAATATTAATATCACAACTCGCTTGGTACCGTCGAGGTTTAGGGTCATAAAGTGAATATAATCTTTCTATATGTTCCTATTCCATATCCAAAGTCTTTAACATGGTCGATATCATCTAATTCACTCTTCCGCTGAACATATGTAAATTCGACCTTCATATGCAGACAAATGTGAAGGATCACATCTCTCTTGGTTTGTGATAACCAACTCGAGAGTACCTTGGACTAAAGGAATAAACTCCAAAGTATCCAGTGTGAAGTTCAACACAATATAAGCACACTTTCCATCCTGTTTCTTCAAGAAGGTGAATGTTCTTTCATTCTCCATGTCCAAAATCTCAAGCAGCCCATACACAAGAACATCCCTGTACTGATTCCTAAGCCTCAATGCTTTTTTATAGAATCCGTAGACCGAGTCTGGGTTTTCTATTTGTGAAGCTGCATTGACCTCCGTATAGTTATCATTTATTCTCATCCAAGGCTTTCCAGTTGTAAATCCCGCATTTGCAGAGTTTTCCCACTGCATAGGGGTGCGGGAATTATCTCTTGCAAGCAATCTGAGATTCTTCATAACGGTAGCAAGACCAATGGTACCATTCTGCTGTTTATACTGCTTGTAGTAATTGATAGTGCTTATATCCAAGTATTCTTCAATACCCCAGTCTGGGGGAACATTTGTCATACCAATTTCCTGGCCCTGGTAGATAAACAATGTTCCTGTCAAGGAAATAAGTAGGGTAGCCAACAACTTGGCAGACTTGACACGATATTCGGGGCTATCATTGGCAAAACGGGAAATAGACCTGGCCTGATCGTGGTTTTCAAGAAAAGTTGTTGTCCAAGCATCGGTTCCTTCCGCAAACACGCACATATCTTTCACCTTTTGTTTCATGTCAGTAAGCGTCCATCCTTTGAAGTCGTATCGTTCACGCGGATCGACACCAAGGTCCACAACGTCAAAAAGAAACATCATATTCATTTCCTTTTGTTTTGCGGAAACATACTGCAATGAATTTTCTGTGTTAGAGTAACCAACCTCACCTACAGTCATTATTTCATACTTAGAGAACACTTTGCTTTGCATCTCCTTATGAAATTCATGGATACGGGGCCCGCTCTCATGGAATTGCCTACAAGGCTGCCACTTTTGGTCGGGAAATACTATCGGTGCATCTTCAAAGGTCTGCACTTTCAGATACATTCCTGCGGTGTCAAGACGAAATCCATCAATACCTTTTTCAAGCCAGAAGCGAATGGCGGTATCATAGATAGCTTTTCTGGCCTCTTCGTTTTCCCAGTTGAGGTCTGCTTGCGTCTTGGAGAATAGATGAAAGTAATATTCGTCAGTAAGTGCATCGTATTCCCATGCAGATTCAAAGAAATAAGTGTTCCAATTATTGGGTGGGTGTCTTTGTCCTTCAGGATCGTACCTAGGGGCTTTCCATATGTACCAGTCTCTTTTAGGGTTATCCTTAGACGATCTAGACTCCTGGAACCACTTATGGGCTGTGGAAGTGTGGTTTATGACTAAATCCAAAATTAGTTTCATGCCACGAGAATGCACCTCTTGAATTAACGCATCCATATCAGCCATGGTCCCGTACTTGGTATGAACCATTTGATAGTCGGATACATCATACCCCATGTCATCCTGTGGAGAATCATAAATTGGGGAAACCCAGATGATATCAACCCCCAAATCGGCCAAGTAGTCTAATGTTGATATGATACCTGGAATATCACCAATACCATCACCATTAGAATCTTTATATGATGCAGGCCAGATCTGGTAGACGGTTGCATCCTTCCACCATATTGAATTGTGAGACATAATCTAGAGTTTGGGGGAAATGGATACAGAATGTGAATGTGTCAAAACTTTATGCGATATAATTTATATCACGTCTACGAAAACGCTTACAAGAACCAGGTTATAAACGTGAGAGAATGTTTAGTCATCTCAAAAACTTAATTCATACAACATACTTTTGTTGCTGGATTATTTCTGGACGTAATATTTTTTGTGTTGAGTGGGGTGCCTTGAAGGAGACAACCACCCCGTGGAAATTTTCGCAAAAGTATATTGCGGTGACTTTCAAAGAATGGGTATTACGGAAAGTATACTATCGGTTAATGCGAAACACGATTTCACCACAATTCTCTCTATTATAGGGATTCTTAAAGATTGATTTGAATGGGTTTAGAAATCAGTGAACACCCGCAATCACGACAGGGCCCAGTACTTGCCTTGAACTTCGAAACATATATTTTACTAAAGTTTTATTTCATTTAATGCACAATACGAAGTTTACTGATATTATGAGGTGCTCGACATGTTTTTAGGAATCAAAGGAGCTTTCTTAAAGAGTATTATTTAGGTCTTGTTAATATTTCGGGTGCGGAGTACTGTTCTAGGCTGCATGCCCCATGAACTGCACCGTGTTTTTCAAAGATGGTATGGCCAAGAATAGGGTCAAAGATCAAATAGTTCCCGAAACCAAAGACTGAAGTCAAATCAATATTTGCGAAAGACAATAACCCTTGGCTTAAGCTCAAAAGCCATAGTTATATTGTCCTGATAGTTTCACATAGGAAAAGATGGGAAAGTTCTTCGAAAGGACAATTCTTGTGCAGGAGGTAACCTCGGCATGGAAATATGTAAAAACGAAACGCGTTTTCTCCATGTGTAACTTGATATTCCCTTTCGGAATATTCAAAGCTAAAACTATACATCTGTTACACATCAAAAACTGTGCTGAATATTGAGTGTGAGTACTACGCCGTTGAAGACCCTGTTTTTACCAAGGCAAAATGCCCCCACAAAGGAGTAGCTTCAAATGGAAACCCCGGGGTAAACGACCACAGAACATATTTTGTGTTGATCTTTTCTCTTATTTATTTCCATTATTTTTATTGTTCGTTTTTCTTTGCTCCCAAAAAAAATCAATTACTCGATTGTTCCGCACGACAATAATCCCCGCACCCGAAAGTAGACGTGTTCGTTTCCCTCCACCCGAATACTGCATCAAAAATTGCATTTATTGAACCCATTTGTTGAAGTTCCGCTCTTTGCGAAATGTAGAGATACCAAATTGCATTCTTATACCAAGCTGATTTGCCGGCCGGCGAAAGCTATACATTAATATTTACACCTATGCCTGAATATACCCAAACTTTAGTGCTATTCTTTAATGTCGATGTAAATAATAGTTCAGGTAACTAGTGTTCTTCTTTAAAACGTTCGCCAGAGAGGCTGATCGGCATTCAACACTTCCCCTAAAAATTAAGATATTAGTGTTTTTCTTTCCGAAGAATCGTAGTCATTTATTCTTATTAGCATTAGCTTACCCCCCCTTCAGTACCTCCCTTGACGCATTGGTCAATCTGAGGCTCTATGACACTCAATGTTTCAAAGTTTACCTCTCTTTTTTCTTTGTGGGCGATCCCCGAATCCGAGTCTTCTTTCCGGATATGGGCTTCCAAATAAGTTAGATGGTTTTTAACCTTAAGGAGGTCTGAGTTGAGAATACAATGTACAGTCAAAGGTGCCCATACGAGGTCCTGCTTTTCCTTTTCCAAAATGGACCATTGGTGCATATAATATACCACACTCTCCCCATATAGAACATAGTCCAGGTCAGGTAAACCTCCTGCGTCATAGAGCCCCAAAACCTTGATTTTGAGCTCGTTAATCTTGAAGAGCAAGTTATTGGCGGGGGTGCCATTTCGGTCAAATCTCTTACGGAATTGACTGAAAGTATATATCTCTCGGTACAAGAAGTTTGCAAATGCGAGCTGTGTTGAAACTTCTTTCTTTGGTGGGTTTATGCGTGAAACTAGGGTACTAATATCGGCGATTTCATCTTTGAGGTCTTCTTCAATCGCTTGGAATAACAGGATATTGAAAAAGTCTCCCATGGTAAAAAACTTCAAGAGATCAGCCAAAGTTTGCAACTCGATATTTGCTTTGCGAATACGGTATTTGCGGCATTTCTGACTTAGTTTCGTGCATGTGTGGGCTCTTTTGTAGTGATGGCCCGAAGGGCTTCCTGAATGTTGATCCAAATCCAGGATGGCTTGACTCAAAACACAACCATCTTGCTCTACCAAGTTGAAGTTAAAGTCAATTGAGCTGTTAAATACAGTCGCATTCACGAGGGCGCCCACAAGAAAGCAGGTGAAAAATGCTAAACAGGGTCTCATCGTTACGAAATTTAGATTCTTTTTGTCTTATTGTTAACTAGTAATTTTTTTTTTTTGGATTTTCCGTAACTGAAATTAATCACGACTAAGGCGTGCATCTAAACACCAGAATTTCAGGATGAATTTTGTCCCCGCGTGCATTCATGATTAGGAAGACACGGAAAAGGTACATTGTAAACAGCAAACGGTTTATGAGATAATGTTATTTATTTGCGTAACTTGCTCAAAAATCCGAGATATCACTCGCAAATTCTCCTCCAGCGAGCCCGCATTTAGAAAGATTTTCCAAAGTATGAGGTAGGGGTAATTAGCCCCCACTCCTAGGAGCAAACCCCGGTCTAGTAATGGTAAAGTCTGAGGAATGTGGAAGACTTTTACTGCCATATCTAAACAATTTTTCTATACTTGCTGTAACGGTCCTCTCGTGTTAATCAGAATTTCACTTTAACGAATAATTCCTCGCCATCAATAGAAGAATGAAACATCTTTCACAACAGAGAAGCACTAAGTAAACTTTCTCCTCCATATTCCCAAACGATCTTCCGGTCCAGAAGAAGTCGGCGAAAAGTATCCTTTAAATTTAACCACATACCACAACTCATCAGTGCGGTTTCAAACTGAAGAAGATATTTCGGAACAAGATCTGAAAAATATGCTAACATGCACCCGGCAGAATAGTCCGAGCCAGCCATTGTTCGTAAAAGCACAGGACGTCGTTTCTTTCCCAAGTATTGAGGATATCGTACTTTAATTTCTTACTTTCGAGTAGTAAAAGGAGAAATTCATCGTCTTTTACGAGTGCCAACACACAACGGGTAACGAACTCAGTGCCTGCTTTAACATTCAAATCTCCAAAGTGGAAATGGAAGCATTTTTCTCTTTTTGGAATGTTCTTAAGGCATACTTGAGAAAAGAAAGATACACTAGTGGCAATGTTTTTATCGAAGATATCAATATCAGGGTGGGAAAGAAAGTGGAGTGCAAATTGCGACTCTTTGCCCGAACTTGCCAAAAGCTTGCGAAAGATTTCTTGGTATGTGATAATGTACTGATTGTCGCCAGCATAGGCTAATCGGTATGGGTAGTTGGCAAGTACGTGATCAAATAACCCGGCGATGAAAGGCCTTAACCAAGAAAAAGGCACTTTGTTGATCGATTTGGCATATAAATAACTCAAATAAGAGAAGTACCTTTATCCATTAGGCAGCGCCTAAAATACCAATACCTTCAGAAACTCAAATGGATATAGTTGCAGACCCCGTGGCTGTTGTAAAAAATCGAGACTTAGTAGCTTGGGTAAGATTTGCATGTGGTTTGCAAAACGACGGTCTGTGAGGATTTGGTCCTGTTTGATGTTGGTTATGAATTTGAAATTCTCTGCTGTGAGCAAACCAGGGTATGCTTCGATCACATCATCCATGAAACGCAAAATATGTTCCGATAGTTCGTATCTTTCTCCGTCTGATTCCAAGAAATCCAGAACTAGAGGACACAACAATTCATTTTCAACGATGAAACGCACGACCGCGCCATCATTGGAAATTTTATCCACAAAAAGATGTGCCATGACTTCTTGCATGGAAGGATCTCTTATCAACTGCATCGGCTTCTGCGGCCAGATGTATATGCAGAGTTGGTCAAATTCAAGTGGGGCAAGAAGTGTGTAGAGCAAATCGTGATATTCTTCTGAGGCTGTAGGGATTACCCTTAGGAGCAACAATGCGAGATTATTGATCACGGGATTATAAATAGAGTAGTGTAGTTGTCGCGAAACGAGTAGAGTGAAGGTTCATGGTCGGAGATGCCTGAGTTAAAGTCTTGCACGAGATCTGTATCTTGATCAACTGCTCCAATGGCTAGTCCACGCAAATGCGATAAAAAGTTCTCGGTTTCCTTGTCAAGACCAGGCAACTGAATCATTATTGTGTGTGATTTATAGCATTTATATGGGGGTGAAACTATTTCTAGAGGAAAGGTTGCAAATAGTAGTGCGTGAAGTGCTGGATCTAGAAAATCTGGCTGGCGAAAATTGTCACGCGTGGTCCTCTTCTATAGAATCGCCCACTATATTTTGGGGATACTCAGAAACTTGACTACATGATAATTCTTGAAATTATTTTTTATAGCGTCATGGTTAATTTAATGATATATATGTCGCACTATTCTTTTAAACTCTCTTTTAGTTCAAACACTCTGGTCTCTATACCTGAGTGCAGTAAACACACTAGACGCGTTTCTGCAAACCGTGCCACGCGCTTGCTCACGAGATGATAAAATCATCGTTTGTGTTATGAGAGTCATGTAACCTATACTGGTAACTGGTGGTCATTCAGACTGTTTTCTCCATCAGTCTGATAGTACGCGTGATGGTTTTGATGAAAGTTAAATCGAGTCAAGCAAATCCATATTCTTTCGAACACCCGCAAAATGGCTGCTTCGGAATTAAGTTGTACGTACAGTGACTGTTGGAATTTATGACAACCTATTAGATGCGCTCTTGCGTATACACAGGCTTTACAGACGACATATGCTAACAGTGGTTCGGCTCTCCATTTATTCGAGCCTACTCCACTGGATGTGTATATATTATATATATGATATGGTTATCTTTCACTGGTTAATCGGCTTAATCTCTCTCTACGTCTCGCACGGTCTATCTTTTGTTTCTACCGTCGGCGCGAGCGCCCACGATCACGCCGCCCACGATCGCGCCTGTGCCGGTTTACGCTTAGTCACGTGATCATGGGCGACAAACCTTTTAATCCAACAGTGACTTCCATATCTACTTACTTTCGACAAAACCGCGGGGGAGTCGTTGTATTTTTATTTTCTTTATATAGCACATGTGCATATATGGAGGTCTAGACACAGGCGTTTCTTCGGGGTTAGTGCTAATTCCGGACAACTGAAACATCATTTCTTCACATAAGTAGTGCCTAACCACTCACCCCTCTTATGGCCAATCTCGGTATCTTGTTCCTTTATAGGTTATGTTTCCTGATTCGGCGGCTAAGAATAAGGCTTTTCATCCAGAAATTCGCTCAGTGGTGAATGAACTGCCAGGAAAAAGGTTCGCCTTGGCTTGAGAAAGAATGTAACATGAAATACGCAACAGCAAACTTGATAGACTAAAATATCACGTGTGTTAAAAAGACGGCTGAACCACATCATCCACTACGTGACCATCCACCAGAGGTCCTGTGTTAAAAATTTTCGGACACATCGCTGTCCCATCCTCCATCACGTTTCCCTCTTCTGTGCCTTTATAATGATCGAGGACAATTGTCCGGACAGTAAGGCCGCGAACCGGTTTGGAGTCTCAACAGCTCAATGGTTTTATTCAATCGCATCGCCTCAGAATCAAACAAAGACTGCAAGGTATAAGTCATATCTGGCATCTTTCCAACTCTATTCCTCAATTCCTCCATATTACAATATAGGAACGCAACTTTATACGGGGACGACAACACTTGTGCATCAAGTTCACCACGTGAATTATGCAAAGCCAATGCCTTCACATTTAGTTCTATTACTGTATATCAATGCATGTCCAGGTCGAGTGTTTTCCGAGTATATTTCCAACTTTTTAGTGGATTCCACCATCTCGTTAAACATCTTTCTTGCGAATCCTAGCTTGCTAAACAAACCATTGTGGAAACGCGCAACTCTCTAGCCCAGCAACTCTATCGCACCTAATACTTTCCCTAGATGCGGTATCGCCCATTTAAACCAAGAAAGTCAAAATTGTCATGGTGAATGAATGTTCTCAATCGGGTAACAAGCCGTTCCACCAGAGCATCAGTTTGCTTCAAGTTGGCTCCTGCAACCGATGCACCATAGTAAAACTCATGCGGGCCATGTATGGCAAATTTCCCCTGACTTCCGAACTTTTTCATAAACTCTTTTGCTATATCTTTTATTATTCCTTTGGCGATGATCTGCAGGGGCGTATGATTAGCACAATTCAGGGTAAGGTTGCCTACTTCAAAGTCTTCGAAGCTGGCAGACGCGTTTGCAAACCATGGCATTGTTATCAAAGCAACCGTTGTTATTTTCATCTCTGTGAGTGAAGAGCTTTCCTTGAAGATAAAGGAGGAGAAACCCTCAGACTAATTTATACAAACTGTGAGTTTCTTTTTTGACACGTGTCTGGGTTTCAAGATGGGAATATCCTTTACCTTTTGAATACCGAGATTTCATATATATCATGCAATTCATAGCCCCAAATGTGTGCCAAGCAAAAACGTCAAGTCGAGGCGATTAATTACGACTGAAATGTCAGCTTTATACAGACCGAATACCTTTTCGTGGTCACTACGTCCAAAGATGTTTGGCACTTTTCCTTTTCTCCGCGTGCTCTTCAGGTTTCTTTTTTTTTTTTTTTTGCTTTTGGTTGCCTCTGGAAAATATTAAGGATGTTGAAGGCGCAGTAAGTATACCTTAAGATGCTGGCGCAGTCAAGCTTTTGGGGCAGTGCGCTTCTTATTAATGACCATCTTCAATTGTTGACATGCCTCATTGTGAAAACTTAGACCTCTTACTAGTGGTGACTGAGTATGAGACGCACAAACTTTGATAGGATTGTAGCAGGAAACTTCTATTCTAGAAGTTCACATTTGACGGATGGTATCGTTTTCCATTTTGAAACCCTTGAGCTGTTATGCGGAAGTCCATCATGGTAAAATCTTCTGAGTCTTACATTTCCTGCAATTAGCGTTGTTGCAATGAAATGTGCTTACAGAACGCCCCATTCCTGTTCGTTTGGTAAGTAAAGCTTTTTCTAAGTTAAGTTCCCACAATGTGAGATTTTTTGTACTAATAGCTGCTCCTAGCTTTCCTTCTTTATATTATACAAAGGCTTAGATTTCACTTAGCTGCGCCATGTTTTTCTGCAGACCTGTTCCATCTCTTCATGAGATTTTACCTTCATCCTTTTAGATGTCAATCGTTCCTGAGCTGCTTGAATTGCCCCGAATTAATCCCATGATATTTTCATATACTCGCTTGTGATTAGGTCGAGAAAGTTATTGCAATCACTACTTAGTATTAAACGTTCTGTCTCCAAGCAATAAAATACGGTACATTCACCACCATGTATCTTAGGGAAGTTATCTCCGTGATGTCCTATCTGAGGTGCTTTCCTATAAGGAAAACCTTGCATCTAAGAAGGTAATGGTATCTAAGGCAGCTTGTATATTAGGACATGCGTCTATCATAGGAAAACCGTTTATCTAAGGTCTATCGAGCTTGAAGTGCTTTAATCCATGAAAGTCGCTTCTTAGTGGTGCCTTCGTTAAGTTGAGCTATTCACAATCTACACCTTCCAAGTCCGGCAGTTATATTAAAGTATACAGGTAACATAATATATAATGTGCCTTTCTCTTAGGAATACCTTTAGAGTGCGCTTTCGCCTGGCAGAAGATCCATTAATGGGGAATTTTTGATCTGAAGACTTTGCCAGCACTCACTCGAAGACCCCTTTAAATGGGACTCAAGGGCACTACATACTTGGAAACAGGATCCTGGCGAGTAAGCGAACTTTTTTTGGTCTTGGAGTGCTGGGAACGATATAAATGTTAACAATAGTGGGATTCCAAATATTTTTCTCGTAGAACAAACCGACTATAAGTAGTATTACACAGGTGACCAGAGCGATAGGCAGCAAGCCTTTTCGAAGGCCGCCCTGACTATGGAAAACATGGGTGCAATTTGAGAGCTGGGGGAGGGTTAGAATGCGAGAAAGACGGGAAAATTGAAAGATAAAGAAATTAACAGTACGAAACAGTACGAGAAAAACAGTACTGGGTATACTTATTCCGGATATGTGGGTGAGGAGGAAGCACTAGTGTACTACTTCCGAGAAATTAAGTATATGGTACTAATATTTAGGGAGTATAACCGCGAACGGAACATTATTCATCATGTGAAACTACGTATTACATGTATTATTATCCTAACATTAAAACGTCGTGAGAATCAAGGGATTCTCATATTTTCACTCATACATGTACTCTAACGATCAATAAAAAGTCTTCTACTCCCTTATACTAAAGCATCTACTCTGTATAAACGCTAATTTTGTTGAGAGGAACGCCGTGAGGCATTGGGTATAACGCCGTACCGCGCCACGTACA
>JAJMIV010000021.1:0-54800 GCA_030563445.1 Metschnikowia gruessii
ATATTGGACAACGTCTTTTCAAGAGTACCATTCTTTGGCTGAGTTCCTAAGTTTTTCTCCAGATATTTCTCGGCATAGTTTGGTCCATCAATTCGGATTTCAGGAAGCTGGTCTTCTTTGCCACTAGCCGATTCGGATACACTTAAGTATGCACTGAGGAGAGAGCTTGAGTAGTAGTTTAAAGAGACATCCATGGCATGAAAAGTGAAAGAGAAACACAAAAAAACGCCTTAATTCTTCCACCTATTAAGGGGTATTTCAAGAATTACACCAGTGCGTTTATGTTAACTCGCAAATAAATGAGATAAATTGCTTCGTTATAAAGAATCACCGTCACCTCCCTCCCCGCCACGCGTGGGAGATAAGACGCGCATGACATCGCGTGCTGGACCAGATACATTTATTAGACACGATCAGCCAGCAATTCTGCAATGCACTACTAAAGGAGATTTACAGTGTCATAATGCAGTAGATTAAATAGGATATCATAAATACGAGCCATCAGGATCATTGAAAATATGATTTTCAAGATATGATGATAGAAGTACGGCCATGTTTATGCAAGCCGAAATTTGGGCAACACGCACCTGAGTACCATTGTCACTCTTAATGAAGCGCCTCATTTTTTTGGTGATTCCAAATCAAGCTTCGCCCCGGCTTCGATTGGCGTACCCAGGTTTTACTTTCAGAGTTTCAACAACATCTGTGCAAATCAATTTGTCTTCCCGTAAGTGGCCCCAAATCAATGAAAGAGCGAATTTGTGAGATATCCGCGTGGTCCACAAAGTTCCAGTAATAAGTTTCATACCCCCGAATTAGAAATTTAAGAGAGTAACATCTTGATGGAGGAAATTTTCTCAGAGTCGTTGTGAGAATGATCCGGCTCCCCGGAAACTTTATTCTGTTCTGCGGATTTCACTTGAATAGGTGCAAGTTTGATTGACGTGTCGTCACTGTTCATCACACTCTTTAGATCAGCGGAAGTAGCCGCAGTAGAGCGCAGCGGTGGACTCGTCACATGAGAAGCAGGGTTCAGGAGCAGACTAATAGATGGCAAGTCAATTTCTTTGATTCCAGTGGTCCTGACAGATTTCGTGTCGGGGTGAATCAAAGATGTCACTGCAGGGGTCGAAGCAGTTTTAGCAAACACCACAGGGCTGGTGCTGGAAGAAGGCGTGGGATGGGGTACTGCAAGCGGCTGAGATACAGGGGGAGAACCCAACATTTTTGGAGGTGGAACCATGGTCTCCAGCGGTTGCGCACCTTGAGGGTAATAAGGGACGTTATTCGGCATTACAGTGGAACCGTACTGTCTTTGCAAAGGCACCATGAATGAGCCAGGCACATTATTATCGTATGGAAAAGCTGAACCTTGCGGTTGTGTTGGATAATAAACGATAGACAGAGGGCTCATCGTCAGATTATGCGCAGACGGCAATTGTTGAGCGGGGATATGCATGGGAATTTGCTCTGATTGGTACACTATGGGGTGAGGCTCCTGTCCCGGCATCACCTGCATTGGGAGTTGTGGATACGGTATTCCAGAATGGCCGGGCTGAAGCTGAACCATTGGAACATACATTGAAGGCATCATTGGTGGCGGACCTGTAATAGGTGGGTTCATCGGAACCTGTGGCGCAGTACCATTAACAATGGATGGCTTGCGAGACCTTGGCATATTCTGGGAGCTAGAACTTGAGGCAACAGGGTTGCTTGCATACACAGGAGGAGGTTCGGTAGTTGAATTCATCACAGATGGGTACAGTGGTGGCCGAGAAGGTGTGCTGTTGGAGGATTCATCGCGATATTGGACTGGTTTTTCAGCCGATTTCGGCAGGGAGTCACTACTTCGGTCGTCGCGTAGATTTTGGTTGTATTGTGCCAATCTTAGGGCATTTCTCGCCGGAGCATCAAGGTTTAAGTACGCGCAATGTAGTCTTCCTTTAATGCAATTGAAACACTGGGGGAGATGTTCATCACACTTGATACGGCGCTTTTTGCATATACCACATCCCAAATGAGAGTTCCGATGTCTTCGTCTTGAGTTCTTCTTCTTATTGTCGTGGTCTTGGTTCTGACTGGAGAATTGTACTTCAGTAGGTGGTGCTTCTGCAAAGCTTGGGGTAATTGTAGGGACGGGCTTACCGTTTGGGTCGGACTCGGGCAGCATATTCAGATTTGAGTGCAGACTCTTGTGGTCATTTTTCTGTTGTTCGAGTTTTTTTCGTGTCGGTGGCAAAGGGTTCTTAAGGGCTGAACTAAACACATCCATAACTGAGAAAATGAGTGGTGTTGGATTTGAGATGATGGTGTAATTCTTAGGTAAAATTCGACCCGGGTAGCAAGTATCGCTTTGAGCTTCGTCAATGAAAGAAATTCTTTGGGGGTTTGCGAAGAAGGTTGCGGAATGAGTTGGAGTGTCCTGGAAACACAATAGATACAACAGCCTCTCGACTTTTAGAATTTCTTATTAGAAAGAGAAAAAAATGGTTCGATCCTGAAAGAAAGAAAAATGTGTCTTGCGGATCACTCTTCCGGGGGGACTGCCTGGTTGCGTGGGGCGTACGAGATGGAACTGTGCAGACATCGTTTTTCAGTGGGAAGGACTGGGCGAGACTAGTGGGATACGAGATTTAAATGTTCTTTTTTAAGATTATTTTTCCAGCATATACAGAGCAAATAAAAAGAATATTTACATACAGACTGAGCCCCATGAAATCAGCGTGGCCATGTGGAATTCCACGACGAGCGATACCTTATCAAGTTCAACCATTGCTGTTTAATTCCTTGATACACCGAGAGAAATTCGGCATCAAAGTTAGTCGTGGCAAGAATGGTTTTCGTAATGCGAGGGAATGTGCCATCAGTACGTCGGCACGGGACTACATGCTACAAACCCATCCCGGCCGGTGCGTGCGAAAGTACGAGAAAAAGCGGGGCTGTGGGCGGGAGTGGCGATCAAACAAGAAGCAGCAAATATGTATGAGGTACGTGAATTCGGGCCTAAAAATAAAAGACTTGGGTGAAGAGACACTGAAATTATGTAGCAAAGATGATAAAATCGACTTTTTGAATGGGAATATTTGTCTTACACGAGCGGCCATTAATGGTACCGGCCAAGAACAAATCCCCGCGGGACTCATTTACGGCAGGTTTACGGGAAGATCCATGCGCAAACCAGGAACGGTGGATCGGTATATACGGGAGGGCGTGATTTTGACTCCTGTAGCGCGCACCAGAACATGACGAGAGCAATCCCGCAATCGATGCTTGGGTGGGGATTTTTGTGTTCTCAGTTTCAGGACTAAAGCTCTCAAGAATGGAAAAACGGAAGGTTGCCACGTTTAGTTGTTCTAGAGAGATATGGGTTTGATAACACAAGGCAGTAGCTGATTATTTGGAACTGACGGCTAATGCGTCTACTGCGTTTTATACAGTTACCTTTGCCTCGTCGAATCATATGCGCTTTAAACGATATTCCGGCACATTTTACGGAACGCCCACATTTTGTGCATGAAATTTAATTCTAGGAACCATGGGATGTTCAGAAGAAGAATATAGGAAGTGAAACTTTCAAATACAAGACTGCCGTAAATTGAAGAGATCAAAAAAAACCAATTTCTTTTAAATTTCGAGATATACGTTGATTTGTTTGCCCAGTTGAGGTCAGAATTTTCCACCGGATCACATGCCTCTTGTCGTAAAATGCCGAGAGCAATACGATGCGCACGACCGCCTATCGCTTTGAACTCCAAATAGGAGGCGGACAATTCATTTCAGATGGAGGCCGACATATTTATTCAGAGCGTTTCTTCTTCTTTCAATTCCAAATATTGTTATATATAAACCAGCGACAGTTGTGATTATGAATCTAACAAAAGAAATACATGTATTCGTTGGTTTCTTTATAAACTAAAACCCCTTTACAGTCGTGTTCTCTACAAAAGCATCGTTGCTGTACACCCTTTTTGCATACAGTCTGCAGACATATGCAATGTTGAAGAATGGCAAGCGTTGAGTATTTTTAATGTTGCGGCCTTCACCCGCGCACGGGGAAAGTCGTCGAGAAATTTCGCGGCAAGACGGGCCAGAATTAACCCGAAACTGGATGACTGATGAAAGTAAATTAGTCTCCCATGCAGCTTGAGCCTTGAGCCTTGGGGACTAGTAAGCTTGGTGATGTATATAGCCGCTGACTCGATAAGCTCGGGATATGCTTTTAGGAATGGGTACTTTTGGAAATATAATTCATTTGTGGGACGTTTCTGGCGCAGGGTCCCCCAGATTTATATACTCCATTCCATACTTACTTGTACACTAAAGACGATGTATTGTTCATAACGTTGTGTGGCAATCTGGGTTATGGATAGCAACAGTTATGAAACCACGCTATTTCTATTTATAAATGATACTCGCGAGAGCAATGGTACGATGGCGGAGATATAAGTCCCCGTCCCTGGATTGGTGCGGCTGAAGAGGCTATGTAGCGTTCGCGGATGAAACTTGAACTAAGCGACGGATTCGCTTTTTACGAATTCTTTGAAACGACTAAAGTGTTAAATGAATTGACATTCATCATAAACTTCAGATTTTCCTCAGCTGGTTAGATTAATGTCCATATTTTTATTTTTCGCTGATTTTCTATATTATAATCTGAGACTGCTTTCTGATGGATCCTCCTCATCATTTGCTGGAAGATAGGATTCATCAAAACGACCCATTCTCTTCTTCCACCACTTCTTTTTGTGGTCAGCTTTGCTTATCTCTTCCATAAGAATATTAATGTTTTCATCGTCATCATCCTTCTGTTTTGTCATCTCAATCACAGATTTTCCGTCTTTGGTTGAAATATCATATGTGGAGCCTTCGACCAAGTCCTTTAGTACGATCTCTCTCGTTCTTCCCAATGATTCAATTTCAGAGACTCTCTCTATAGTTTCATTTAGCAAGGCATCAAAATTGGGCTGGGAGGCAATCTCATGAAATGCTCTCATCATAGGAACAGAATCAGCACGTACACGGGAATCCGAATCCACAGTGAAAATATTTAGATTGTCATATTGTTGGATGTAGTCCGTCCGGGTCATGATCTGGCGTGATCTCCACAAAGGAAGCTCAGGCAAGTGATGATCCTTCCGCGTGTCTTTGGCATCCGGTAAGGATTGGGAAATCAATGTGTTCATACGTTGTCGGTCCATCTCGACGAATTCCCTCATAAGTAGCATGGCACTCAGAGCGAACTTACCGGATTCCATTACATCATCATCCATGTCTTCGCCCAAAAGCCCGCATTGATTCAAAAACCACGTTTTTTCCCGATCAATTATTTCATGACAAGCTTTGATCACGTCTTGATGTCTTGCAACCTGGCTGATATGTTGTGGACGTCCACCAATTAAGTCATAAATTTTATGACATAAGTCTTCTCTTAGCACAAGATCTGGGTTTTTTGCTGCGGGATAGTATTTTCCCCGAATAAATTGCAACACACTTACTGTCTCTTTTCTGTTGAAGTCACGAACATGGATGAGCTCAAGTCTAGTACCCAATCTTTTGAGTTTTTCATAGATCCAATAATCGTCACTATTGAAAATCATAGTGACCAAATCACTTCCAGATAAGCTTTCTGCCTTTTGTTGCAAAAGTTCAAGAAGCTTAATACCCTCATCATTTTCTTTGATTAGGTGCGAATTGTTAATAATAATGATGAGTGGTTTTTCGCTTTTCCCAAGAATTCTGCGGTTAATTGCGAGCTCCTCGAGTTTATTGAATGCTCTCTCGATATCAAGCAAGGCCGTGGTATCTCTTGGGCCACGGATACTAAAGAGAGAGCCAATATAATCTTCATTATAAGCGAAATTCAACGCTTTTCCTAGCCTTATACGGAAGATTTCAGGGTCCGCATGGGCATCGAATATAGCAACATTGCTTCCATCGGTCTTTTTCATGGCCTCCATGATCAAAGTCGTCTTTCCCGTACCTTTTTCTCCAACCACCAAAAAGTACCGACCCCTGATTTTGCCACTCACTATGTCGTCAAGAAGTTGTTGCTGTGGTCTCTCGACCCAGTATTTTGCAAGATCTTCGGCACTTTGTTCCAGCTCAGCATCTGATCTCTTATTGGTCTTATTGTGGATTGCTAGCTGATAAGCAGGATCGCCCCGTTGAAAAGCCAGGTCCATCTTATCTAGAACATGGACATTGTAAAACTTGTGATAAAGAAGCCCAGAGAGACCAAGAACACCGACCGAACTTAGAGTGATTCCGATAGTCTCGAGGCATTTGAAAATGAACTTTCCAAGCTTTTCAAGTGTTTCCTTGAGCTTTGAAGGTTTTTCTTCCTCCTCTTCTTCTTCGAAAGGTTCTGATTCAGACTCTTCTTTAGCCTCTTTAGACTTTTCAGTTTCCTCTTTAGAATTTTCTGGATCATTCTTATTGGCATGTTCAGGGTTATCATTGGGACCATCATTATTTTTGTCAGGTGGTCCACCTCCACCACCATTACCACCACCATCTCCAGATCCACCGCCACTCTGGCTTAAATCTGGGGACTTCTTCGAGAAATCGTTTTGTGGATTGACTATGCTATGACTGAAATCTACTTGTTTGACTTCAGTTATACGCCTTTTCGGAGTTACATTAGTCTCATCAGATCCATCCTTATTGGTTTGATTTTCAGGAACTTTTTCAATATGTTCTTCTTTTAATTTCTTTTGCATGATTTTCTTTTGCTTTATGAGCTTTTTCTTTTGCTTCTCGAGCTCTTCATTCTTATCTTTGACATCTTCATTTTCGACCTCATCAAGCACATCAAAGGGGAGCAATGGGTTTATTATCTTTCTGGTAGTTGAAACATGGAACTGCCTTATATTTCGAGGAAATGCTTTAGATATTTGCACCAATGGCGACCGCAAGACAGGAGTGAAAATGACTCTGATGTTCATCATGGTCAGAATATCGCACTTCATCAGTACCATTCGGTTCGCATTGATATGTTCTGATTTGGCGATAACCATTATGCAGTAATTATCTTGGATAAAAATAGCAAACATTTGATTTGAATGCTGTACATTTTACTGTGTTGGTTGAATACATATTAACTGCCTTATTCCTTATATTGTATTATATTATCTCTTTCTTTGATTTACATTGTTTTGAGTTTCCACATCAGGACAAGTCAAACCCCGAATTCGCATAAATGGAATAAAGTAGTTTTTGGCGAATTAGACTTTTTTCTTTGTAATCAGGGAGTTTGAGTAAATTCAAACATGTGGATGCAGTCGGTAAGCGGTCAGAAGATCCACCATGGCTTATACCAAATTTGGGATACATCACACCAAATCCAAGAAGAGGTGCCCGAGATACAGATGTGACAAACTTAACCAAATCGCACCGTTCTTGTGATGTCATTTCTTCCACGACCTCCCAAAACAAGTTAACGGTCACATCATCGTCAAAATAACCACCATACTGGACATTTGACTTCCAGTCATTCAAGTCAATATCATGCCCACCGCTAATGAGCATTTGAAGCTCAAGAGGGTCAAACATGTTTAGCCAGCTGGGCCTTATCAACTGAAATAACCCTTCGAGGAAGTTTTTCGTTTGTAAATGAAGAGATTGGTTCAATTTGAAGTGAGAAACCTTGTGAATATAGCTCAATCTATTGGATAATGTCACCGTTTCTTGTGCGCCATTTGGAGGCAGCAAATCAAACAGCAAGGATTTATGTCCAACCACTTCGTCAATTGTAAAGTTTAGATCAAGAGCCTGTAGTTGCTCCTCATTCATTTCTAGAAGTTTGTTTAGGTTCGCATAAAGCTCAGGATCCAAAAAGACTAAGTCATCGATTGAGTTCTTCAGATTATTCTGAGCAACTCTCCATTTGGAGAGAAAGGACGGCGCAAAGCTGACGTCTATTAAAATTCCCTCGTAGAGAAATTTTCCAATAATCATTCCTAGGAACTTCGTGTACATCAATCTCTTGCGCTGAGTTGGAAGATCGATCTGTTTCACCGTCTTCCAAAAAATGTCATCGTTTGGGTAAAGGTTGTACGATGAAGACTCTTTAAACAAGGAGAGCTCGTGGCTTGGATTAAATCCCTCGCCCACAACCGATGTCAAAAACTCTTTTGTAAGTCCACCACCATCAATACCAGCTTCTGGTCCATGCTCGTTGTGAAATGTGACTTTCAACTGGTTTTTGAAGTTTTCACCCAGCCGAAAAAAACTTTCGAATGCATCCTCAAGTACAGTGTCTCTGCTGATATCAGCAGCTAACTTATGCAGATTTATATCATCACTGAAGAAAAGAGCATTTGAGTCCAGACCATTCTTGGTCTTATCTGCTTGAATTGAGCTTTGCAAAATTTTCACTCGTGTGGTAAAGTCAACAAAGAAAGGCACTTTGTTTAACACCTCTAATTCAAAAGCTTCTTGTATACCGGGCCTGAAAGAAGATTTCCGGTTGTCAAAGACACTATTCTCAGCATCATTTTCGTCTGAAGAATAATCGCCGTCTTCTTGATCCAGCTCTAAGATCACATTTCTCAGATGTAATTCAAGCCCCTCGACTTTCCACAGTAATTGCGGAAGAAATTGAAGACGTAAGTTTTTGATATAAAGCTGATTCAACACCGAGATGGATATTTCTTTCAAGTCTTTAGCCCTTTGAAAGTCGCCACCACGCAGATTTTTGATAAGACTATAGCAAAAAGACTTCATAAATCGGCAATACGTTTTTATGTCTTCCAAAGGAAAACGCTCATTTCGGAAGCTCTCTGTGTCTTTTGAAACCACAAGCCACGAAGACAAAATTTGGTTGTATGTGTAGATTATCTCTTCGAAAGAAAGGTCTGAATCTCCAATTGAGTTAACAAATTCTGATGTGAGTGATGTTGATTTGCCCTCAAGAGAAAGATAAGTATCGTAGTGAGGACTTGCCGATGCGAGGTGGTAAATCCAGCTGGGTAACTCCGGTGTAATGGACATTATCATACAAACTGTGGTTCGTGATTCCGGGAATAAGTGCAAAAGTTGGGACATAGTCCGGGCGCATAGCTTAGTGTTTACTTCCTTTAAGTGCTTGAAAATGAGCCTCAAATAATTAGATGAAAGAAGGGTCAGCAATACCTCATAATCTTCAGGTGAAACAGTGATTTTGTGGGATGAAGCCTTCTCGGGAAGTGGCTCATCTCCCTTTACTGGAACAAAAGCCCAGTTCATTTTTGAGAGGACTCTAGCATGGGTCAAGAGTTCATCGGCACCAAAAGATGACGAGTTCAAGACCAATACATTCACTAGCAAAGTCACTTGCTCTTTTCCAGAAAGAGACAGTATCGCAAGCAATGCCCTTTCGTCATCTAAGACGCTCAGGACCACTGCCGAATACTCAATTGACTCTTCAAACACTGAACGCGGCGCCGTGGCCAAGAACCTGATAAAAGCCTCGGGTGAATCTGCGGAGTTCACTTGGAAAATGAGTTGGATCGCCTGAGACATGTCTTTGTATGTTGCATATTTCATGATGTTGCTGATAAACGAATTGAATGCTGGTTTATGGTCTCTGGGGACAGGGTATATAGCAAAAAGCCGAAGAAGGCAATTGAGGGCCAAACCTGGAGAAACACCCCTTGTGAGCCCCGCATTCAATGCTTGGACAAGCACCACGACGCTTTCGTATGAAAAATTTCCTCCCAGGTGATCAATTCCTCTGTAGATTTCGGGATAGACGGAATCTAGAAGCAGATTCGAACCAAACCGTACAATGAAAGAAGCCTGGACACACCAACGGGCCGGATTTTGGTTGGTCCCTATTTGTAGCCATTCACGAGAGAGTTCCGAGGCACTTTGGCGAAGACACAAGCATCTGCGTACATAAAGTTGAAGTACGATGGCACTCTTTTCCCTTTGACGTCCTTTTTCTCGCTCTTGTCGGTCTTTCTTCGCTTGCTCGAGAAACGACCTCCCCCTGTTGCCACCCCGGGTATCCCCTAGATTTACCACTCGTTTTTTTGTGGAGCCAGTGAAGTTTAACATTAGGATGAGATAATTGTACTAAAAAATTGGGTCTCTTTGTGTTGTGTTTGAAAGTTTTTAGGCCACTTAAACCAATAATATAAGGACACTATATTTCGTGTGGAGATCGAATCCGATCTTGGCCCGAGCCTCTATACTGTGCTATCGTTCGCGCGAAATGGTTACCCAAGACTGGAGAGTCCTAATAGAGGTTATCAAAGGCAAGAATAGCTCTTTTATTCTATATTTGCATTTAAAATTATGATATATGTTTTTTTTTTCTTGGGTTTAGCTTTGATTTTTCTTTTGATTGTTCACTTTTTCTTTCTTTCTTTGTTTGTTACTTTTTCTTTCTATCATAGAACTTGGGAGTCTGACAGGCCATGTATTCTCTGGTGAAGCGCACCGTCCTTGACGTCTCAAGCCGGGTGAACAGGATATCGCCCGAAGTGTAAGCATATAAGTGATATCCCCAATATATACTACTGTGTGGCATGACACAAAAGTGATTTCTGTTGGCTCTTCGGTATTTTTATTTATATTCTATAACTATATATTTTGAAATTTCGTTCTATATTGGAAAACTCTTTCTCTGTAATTGTCGATTGTGGACCGAGTTAAAATGATGGAGGGCCGCACACATTATCTGAGTCGCGTTTACTTCAACAACTCAAGTAAATGGCCCAAGGATTCGACATAGTACGTGGGTTCAGTGCTTTTATCTTTGATGTTATCCAAATCTGACGGCTTGGATCCTCCACTTAAGACCAAAAGAGTTCCCCCGTTTTTGCCTCCCAAATTTCCGTCGTTTCCAAACTTAATGTCTGTGTATAAAGTGTCTCCCACCATCAATGTCTTCTCACGGGCGAACCCTTGATCTTCCAAAATTGTTTCTAAAAGCAAAGGGCTTGGTTTTCCCAAGTTTATAAAGTCACGGTCGCAAGTGTGGCTCATGAAGTTGACCAATGATCCCCCAGCAGGCAAGATCATGCCCTTCGGACCTGGATAAGTACGGTCGATGTTGGCTCCGAGAAAGGGGATAGATTTGTTGTTTGCCAAAAGGTATTGTACTGTAGCCCCTACACGCATGTAATTAAGTTTCTTGGTTGATCCTACGACGACAGCCTTCACGTCCGGGTCCACTTCAAGAAGCGGCGAGTTGGGGTCCCATTCTGAATTAAGTCTTGGGTCTGTTCCACCAATAGGTATATAACCGCAATCCTTCAATTCCTCCTCGATTCCTGCTTCGCCAAAGATCCAGACCTTGGACTCAGGAGGGATTTCAAGCTGCTTTTGTAGGACCAATGCAGCCGCGTAACATGTGGGGTAAATAGACGACTTCTTAATGTTCTTAAACCCCAAATCCTCGAATTTCTGGACATAAGAGTTTCTAGATCTGGCAGAGTTATTTGTCACAAATGCCAATGGTTTATTGCGTAGCTGCAACCATCCAATAAATTCTACTACTCCAGGAATGGCTTCGGAGTCAAGCCAAATAACTCCGTCGCAGTCAAAGAGGAAGTATTCATACTGTTCGATGAATTCTAAGGCTTCGCTTTTGGTTGAAATTTTCTTGGCCATAGTGTTTTTTAGTGTCACTATTGAATTTGGGGTTTATAGATGAATCGGTGATATTGCAAAATTAAGTCAGAAAAAGAAAAGAGTCTTTATCTACTTACGGTATTTATAGTACTGGACGACGCGGCTCCTGCTGCATGAACTGCTAAATGTGACTAATCAACAAAACAACATGGAAAATAGTAAAATCGTGATGAAGTATATGCGAATTTTTCTTCTTCTTGGTGATTGAATTTCAGAAGATTTCAAATCACCAACCACTCTCTGCTAAATGGAAATCAAACAATTATACGATAGTCAATATAATCTCTGGTCCCCCACACCTACGCAACAGAGTTGCATATAAAACATGGGTCCCCGTCCTAACTCAATGCCCCAAGTGGAGGAACATTCGCGGTGGGAATCAGTTGAGGCCCCAGAAATCCTAGAGCCACTTATCTGAATGTTTTCTTGATGTTTAAAACTTTGATATAAAACTGATCAATATTGAAACAAAGAAAATCAGTAAACATTCTTACTCTTCATATTCCCATTCACACAATGAATTTAACACGATACTTCCATTTGTCTCATAACTTCACTTCACTAAGGTTATTATATGGAGCAAAAGCTGCAAGCTCAACGTCCCCGGGTGCTCGTATCGGGCCCCGCGCTCTTCACTTTGGAGCTCATCTCGAGCCGCAGGTTGGTCTCACGAAGAGGTCACTGGCTAAAACTGATGAACTAATCCACAGTAAACCCAAGAAAATGTCAGAAACCGAACAAAAAAGCACAGAATCGAACATCAATGAAGCCGCACAAAGTCTAAAAGAGCTTTGTGTTCTGGAAAAAAAGCCAAAACAAAGAAAAGCACAGTCTGAAGAGGAGTATCTAGAACAGAAAAAGCAATTCGAGACCTCGGGCCCGCACATCAATACCGACTCTTGGCTTCACGATGAAGGTACTCTATCCAATCTAGATGCCACGAAGAAAATAGACCGTGTGACTATTCTACAAGCCTGCGAGAAGGCATATTTCATGCAAGATTACCGCAAGTGCCTTGAGCTCATCAAAAAAGGTGAGCATCTTTATGGCGTGGAACTCGACGACGAAATTGCAAATGATGATTTAAAAACGGAATTCCTGAATTCGGGAAAGAAAACTAGAAAGAGTACGAAGGTGGAACGACATGTTGTAGAGCTCTTGCACATAAAGGAAGCTTGTTTGAAAAAGTTGGATCAGGCGTCAATTGTGGAGGTACCCAAGTGATGAAGGTCGCGTGTAAATATGTGTGTATATATGAGTGTGATAATTAATGAATTACAGAACACTTGGAACCAACGTAAATACTTTGGATGGAATTCATTGCTCAAGAAGCCAATGCTTTCTGGACGAAGTAATACATTTCTTACTTTCTCTTTAGCCAGACCCTGACCTCCACATAGCTCACATTCCTGCTTCGTAGTTCAGTTTCTTCGTCACTGTCGTCCCTGGATTCATAAGCTTCCTTTGTCTTGACCTCGTCGACCACCTCAACTGTGCCCGTAAGAATATCAACTTCATGGCCTTCTTTCTCTCGGTAATGAAGGGCAATGGAGACAGCTTTTTCCATGGCAGAGCCCATTGCCTTCGCCGTTATGAATTTAACTTTTTTGTATTCGCCCTGTTGATATTGTTTATGGTTTATCGGCAGTTTGTCGAACTTCTCTAGTAATCTGTCGATCCTCTTGAGCGCAGACACGTACGGTGTGGAGCTCTTCACAAAAATTGTGGTTTCACTTTCGGTTTTCAGAAGAATCCGAGTATTTGAGCTGTGTCTGATCATTTTGTATTGATATGCAGTAGATATTGTGGTTGCTTTTATGATCTTGCACTCCCACTTCAGAAAAAGATAATTATATCTGGAATTCTCTCGAGGCCCACTAGTAGCAAGACTTGCAAAATCGAATGGGGCCAGTAAGAAGACCAGCCCAGGGCCAGTTCGCACTCAGAAGACTTGACCTCAGGCCCCAGGCCTATGGTGCGCGGCCTGGTGAACTCTGCAATGATATAATAGTTCATATAATTCCATACAGATCTTTTTTTTTTTTTTTGAAAAAAGTTGAGTTATTACATATAGAAACAAATTATTTCACGTAATTTTGAATTGTTCTACATAAAAATGCTGTTTGAGGTTTGAATTCCAGGAGACCTCATTCGATGTAAAGGCACAGGCATCTCTGTCTCGAGCCCACAGCTGTGACAATCCAAAAACCATTGCCAGCAGGATTTCGCCAGGCAGCCGCGTCGCGCGACCTAGGGCACGCGCCTCTGGGGGCTCAATATTGCTTTACTTAGAGCATACCCTTTTCCTAATACACTTTTGTGGTATTCTTCTATATCTATTACTTTTCACGATTTTCAAATCACAATCAGCCCGGCCCAAAATATATAAATCGAGGATTTTATCGTGTTGACCCATTTGGAGATTCAAAACTATACGACAATGACATATTTCAATCCACAACCAATGGCTGGCCCAAGTCTAACCCCTCCTCCAACTCCACACAGATCCCATAAGCGGAGTCGGGATGAATACGAGGAGCTGTGCAGCACAATAAAAAGAGTTCAGTTCGAACAGATACACAGTCAGGCACATTTGAGCACGGTCCAAATGATGATGGAAGCGTCCAGACAACAGAAGCATCAACGCATGGCAGATATTCCGGAAGTATCAGAAGACCAGATCGAGGCAGAGCCCGTTTCGGTGACGCAAAAACCATTTTGGCCTGTTGTTACCAGAGTTAGACAAACGTGAAAGTCTTGTTCTGAAAAGCCAATTTCAATTCAGCATATTTATTATTCTCGAGAATGCTGCCCCAGCAGATGCCCCGCACACATACCCTTGGCAGATGCGAGAGTAAACATGAGGTCAGGTAAAAAAAACTAGGGTCCCCTCTTTTTAAAGATAGATTCATTGCATCATCAGGAAACTTTTCTTGCGAATGTCCAATATCCACGAAGTGTAGATCTACAGATCGAAAACAGCGCATGAACCGAAATTATATATCTAATAGCCGTATATCTTTATGAAGCCCGCTTTAATTCTTCTAATGTACATTAAGCTCTTGCTTTTCTCTTTGCCTTCAAGACAACCTTCTGTTTGAGCTCCTCGTCAGATTCCTCCTCTTCAGACTCAACGTCCATCATGTCCTCATCCTCGTCCTCAGACTCGGCCTCAGCAGCTTCCAATTTCTCGGCCTTCTTTCTCAATTCAACTTCTCTCATCTTCAACAACGTAGGGTTACTCTCCACCAACTTTCTGTCGGATGCAAGTTGTCTCTCCTTGTTGCCTCTCATTCTGTTCTTGTAGAAGGCTCTCTCTCTCTTCAATCTAATTTCTTCGATTCTGGACATGGCCTTCAACGTGGTGGCAACCAATTCTCTGTTGTATCTGACAGGGACGTTTCTCTTGGCGGCGAAGGTCAACGTAGAGTCGACCACCAACTCCTTTCCGGCGGCCTTTCTGAAAGCCTTCGTCCATCTCAACTTTCTTGGGTTTCTTCTCTGCTTGAAAGCCTTATGACATTTGGACCGGCAGAATCTGAATTCTTTGGCGTCATTTCTGACAAACATGATTCCCTTACTGGGATATACCGGGGAAGAGCAAAAATGGCACGAATAGATTCTCATTTTTGTATGCTATTATGTGGGTGGGTTTTGGTGATCTAAATGCAAAAGGTATTGTAGATGAGGATGAGATGAGGTCAAAAAAAAAAAGGCCTGATAGAAGTACAGCTCTGCACACTCGGTGTACGGGTGTGCGGCGGCGCAGACCAAGACAGACCTGGGGAAGAGATGATGTTGAAACTGAAAAACATATTAAACGAATGAAGCGAAGATTTTGGGAAAAAAATAGAGATAGTAGAATAATTAATGAAGAATATTTTAAACGAAAGAAGAAAAAAAATCTTTTAGATAGCATATGCATTTACTACTTCTCTACACTGTTCCCTTTTTCCTTCTATCACAGGAAAGCACACTAGTGGTAGTGGTGGTAGTGGCGGTGGTGGTGACGCGCACGTGATGATTCAGATACGCTAAAGTCAGGAAATTTTTCAGCATACCGGTGTACAACTAAAAAGGTAATCTACAAAATGGAAGTGCCCACGCTACCAATACCTGGAGAAACCCAGACCCCACAACAGCCAGCCTTCACCGGCCACTTGCAGAAAAAACCTGCTGCTGAAGGTTCTGCCGAATGGTATTTCGATAAGACATGTGACTGGATGGGACAGCACCCGTGGATGACCGGATTCGGTGCCCTTGGTGTTGTTTACTTTGCATCTGGATTTGTGAAGTCCAAACAGCCTGGAATTAACGGTAAAGCGTTTTTGAAGGGAACCTTTGGTGCCAAAATGAGTGCTAAGGAGGCGTTGCAGATCTTGAACCTTAAGGAGAGCACGCTTTCCAAGGCCAAGTTGAAGGAGCAACACAGAAAACTTATGATGGCTAATCACCCAGATAAGGGAGGTTCGTCTTTTTTGGCGACTAAGGTTAATGAAGCCAAGGATTTCTTGGACAAGAGGGGTGGTATGAAGGCTAAGTAAGCGGAACATGTAAATATAATAGATGGTGTACTAGAACGACCGTGAATATAAATGAACATAAAGAAAAGACCCAGAAAAACTGAAACATTAGAATATCATAGAACCCCAAGCCAAAAATGGGACGGTGGAATCTTCAGAACTAAAAAAAGAGCCGTAAAATGTAAAATGGTTATTGACTCCAGATCTTCAAGGCTATCTTAACGAGCTACTCAACTGGAGTCGGATCCCGATATAATTCCGTTGCCGGCCGATCTATGAGTAATCTTGTCTCAGAAAAGGTGGCTTGCGAAAGAATTAGAAAAAAAAAGATACAATTTAATAATGAAAGAATCTAAATGCTGTAAATGAAATATTCCAAACAATATAAACAAAGAGAAAACTTACCTCAAACATTTTTTTCTTTTTTTTGAACACACGATTTGAAACAACCAGAACTGTTCATAGAATTTAGGCAGCATTCTCACGCAAGGCTTCGCAACGTTACCTTTAGAGTATGAACGCCATCCTAGAAGCACAATCTAGTACTTCACAGCATAAAACTCCATGAAACATTCTTCTGGGAAACAAAATAAGTGCTAGTAAAATAACGCATCAACAGACAAAAAACCAACAGGAAAAATAAAAATAAAAAACAACAACCCAATGGAGAATTCCAAATTAAACTAAAACTAAAAAAAGACACATGTGCGTAGCACAGCACCCACCTGCCCCTACCATAAATGTAGGACGCGCTCTCGTCCATATTCCTGCACTGCCAATCAGTGTACAGCCCCCCGGGTTAGCAAGCCAAGCCAAAAACACATCTACGAAACTCCCCCTGTTTTTCTCTCTTCAATTCGTTTACACATCGAACAAATCTCCTTCCAACGGTCCTCGGTGTAAACGATTCCAACCATAAGCCTTCAAGACTCGTCAGTTGGCTCCTTTTTTTCCTCTTCTGTTGCCTTCTTTCCGTCCCTTATTTTTCAATCATCTTCTTTCGGACTCCCCAGAACACGGTAATCAGAATATGACCACCTACGCGAAAATCGTGAAGGGAGCCACCAAGCTAAAGGTAGCGGCTCCCAAACCCAAGTACCTTGAGCCAATACTTATGGCTACGCTGATGAATCACCAGGTTGCATCCGAAAACTTTGTCACCATCATGAAGACGTTGAATGAACGGCTTCAGGATAGCTCCTGGCTGGTGGTGTACAAGGCGCTTTTGGTCATACACATCATGATCAGAGAGGGTGACCTTGATGTAACGTTGAGTTTCTTGGCCGATAAGGCCCCCAATATGCTCAATTTGACTCGTTCAAATATTTCTCGCCACTCGGGGCTCACCACGGATGTTCGATATATCATGAAATATAGTCGATATTTACACACGCGCGTGCGACACTATGCTGATACCCGGGTAGACTATGTCCGGGATGAACGGGTGAATAATTCTGTAACGCAAAAAGGTGGCCGGTTGCGGACTCTTCTGGTGGAAAAGGGATTGCTTCGCGAGTGTGAAAGCGTACAGAAACAGATCGATTCTCTTTTGAAAAACTCGTTCTTGGAAGCAGAAATAAAGAACGACATTGTGCTTACTGCGTTCCGTCTACTTGTGAATGACCTCTTGGCTCTTTTCCAAGAACTTAATGAGGGTGTTATCAATCTTTTGGAACACTACTTCGAGATGTTCCACAACGACGCAGAGCGTGCTTTAGACGTCTACAAAAAGTTTGTTGATCAGACCAAATATGTAATTGACTACTTGCGTGTCGCCAAGCACCTCGAGTACGCCACTAAGTTACATGTCCCCACGATTAAGCACGCTCCTACCGCTTTGACTTCTTCCTTGGAGGAGTACCTCAACGATCCTTCCTTTGACCAGCACAGGGCCGAGTATTTAAGAAACAAAAATGGCAAGGATTCTGCGTCCGCTTTCAAGCCTATGGATCAGGCCCAAAGCAAGGGCGCTGTTGAATCAAATGCTGCCACTCAGCAAAAATCACTCCCTGTAAACCCCCAACAAGGAGTTGCTCCTGTGTACCCTGGTCAGACAGGTGTGCTGGGTAACAACACTCTATTGGTTCAGCAAGCAACCTTCAATCCTTGGGGACCTTCTATGCCTTCGTCATTTGCACCTGTGTTCCAATATCCATCTGCTGAGGTGAACACAAATCCTACTGGAGCCGGCTTCGGTGGCTATGGGCAAGGTCTGTTTGACCAAGCACAGCAGCAGCAACAATTGCAGTTACTTCAGCAACAACAGCAGCAGCAAGCTCAAATACAAATGCAGCAGCAAACAGGTTCCAATCCTTTCTTAGGTGCCCAGGTGCAACCCGTGATTCAACAGTACACCGGTTTCCAATCTAACACCTTGCCCCCAAACATGGGACTTTCGGGCCAAGCCACAGGTCCGCAAAGCAGCTTACAAAGGTCTAATACAAACCCATTTTCCCAAATGGCATCTTCAGCTACTGGGAACAAGATTTCGGTGGACACCACTAATCCATTTGGAGGTACAAGATTTGCTAACAGTCAAACTACTGCATTTACATTCAACAATGCGTCTATTCCAGAGAAGATTGATCCATCCGTGACTGGAAGTAATCCATTCAAAGTATCTGACTCAACAAAAGCTACGTTTGATACGGCATCACAGAATCAGCAGCCCCAGGTTTTGAAAGCACAGCCAACTGCAGGTGGTTTGGAGCGTCTCCCAACAGTTCCGGTTTTCCCGGAGACTCAACAGGATCAATATAGAAACTATCACCTTGAAAGTGCAAAAGCTAACTTGATGAGTCAGGCAACGGGTTCCTTCCAACAACCAATACAGCAACAATTCCAACAAATGCCACAGCAGAACCAATGGCAGCAGATGCAAACTGGACAACAGCAATGGCAGCCTATGCAACAATGGCCGCAGCAGGGTCAAGTTCAGCAGCCACAACCGCACTATAATGAACCAAGTTTGATTTAATTCGAGAATTAAAACTGGATTAAATTCTCAAGACCCATGTTGGGCAGTGCCACGATTTATAAAAGCAAAATTACATAATAGACGAAGCCAAGATCAAAATTATCTCATCTTCTGTAAAAATTCAAGCAAAAACAATCCAAGCAAAAACCAAGCAAAAACAATCATTCCCAGATGTCCTCTTGGAAACCTTCTGTGACTTCCGTGTCTTTGCCATATTCTCTTTGCCAAGCAGTGAATCCGCCAGATAATACCCACACATTCAAACCATCGAACTTCTCGCGTTCTTCGGCAGGCAACTCCTGGAGTGTCCGCAAGAATACAAGAGAAGATTTGGGACCACGTACTTGAGAAAGAGCACAGTGAAAGATAACGTCGTCGATTTTATTTTCAAGAAGACGGCGGCGGAGTTCAGGCAAGGTTTCGTATATAGTACCTGCTGCATAGTGATAACACCCTCGGATATGGCCTCCGACATAGTCGGAATCACGTACATCCACCACAGCAAATTTGCCATTTCCACTAGGCGACTTTGAAGAGAACCATGATCTTAATGTCTGAGGAGAGATGAAGCGAAGGTCGGGTAGGGAGTGTGATTTCATATTTGAGTGCTGTGTAAGTTGGAAATGAAGCCGATAGTGTTATGGTGCAGTTGCGGAAGCATTTGTTCAGTGATGCGCAGGCCCAAAAGCTGATGTGGCCATAGAACGTGCTGGCCCGCACGAACCACATCTATCAATAGGAGGCATTGAAACGATAATGGAATTACAAGGCGAGTCTTATGATTATAAAAGCAAATATAGGTTTGAGTTTTCTTAGCATCTTAAAATTGTTTATATTTCTTCGTTTCGTTCTTCGTATTCTTGGTATCCATATTGGTCCTCCAAAGTGGTTGGGGTTGCCAAAGGTAGATTTAAGCGAGACAACCAATTCGATCGGAAATCAAAATAAAGCTCATCCATTCTAACTGCACAAAATACAATGGGTGGCGTCTAGTTTCCTTGTGAATTTGAATACTTGAAGAGCCATTTTCTTTTATTCGGCTATATTCTCATTATGTTTTACTGAAGTAACATTCAGATGCACGTTCGAGAACTTGAGGGCCCCAGGTGTCCGAGACTGATCGGTAAATGCCAACAATTGAGAATTGCATTTACGAACAAATACAAAAAAATAACAGGATGTGTTACTGACACGTTTGTCCCATTGTTTTATTTAACGTTTATCAGGGGCACACAATCGTGAAAAAAAAAAGCACTTAAATTCGTTTAGCAATATGATACAATCATTTAGATTTAGGAATTAAATAAAAAGAGAAAGAAAAAAGAAGAAAAAGAAATAAAAAACGTGTTTGTTGGGGACTTAAAGCCACAGTCATAGAGCCACGAGGTGTCTCACTCGCAAGGTGCCACTCTCACATGCAGCGATAAGGTGTGAGTGCGGAAGCAATTCTTTTTTTCGTGGGCCCGTCGACTCGTGAACTCGCTTTTTTCATGTGCAAACACGTGACACCCAATTTATTCCCACAAAAATAAGCACCGATTGGCACACTCTGACCTCATACAAATCATCGGTATACAATGGCCAAACAGGGAGACGCAGAGGCGTCGGATATCAATAGTCCCCTCACCAGGACACTCTCAGTTGATTTGATTGCTCCGAAATTAACTTCGCTTTTCCGTAAAAGAAAGAGAACCGACTCAAATGTTTCTTCGCCCAGTAACGGTGCGTCAGCAGACAACTCGGATGATGACAGTAACGGCAGTGGCAGTGAGGATGGCTCCCATAAAAGACGCAAAGTGAAGACCAAGGAGCAAGAGGAATTCGAGGCCAGAGAAAAGGAATTGGACGCAGAACTCCCGGAAGAATTTCGCAAGTTCAGACCTTTGGGTTACAAGTTCAACATGCCTCCTACAGACAGACCTATCCGGATATATGCCGATGGTGTTTTTGACTTGTTCCACTTGGGTCACATGCGCCAGTTGGAGCAGGCCAAAAAATCCTTTGAAAACGTCGAGTTGGTATGTGGAATCCCTTCGGACAAGGAAACACAAAAACGCAAGGGATTAACCGTTCTCTCGGACAAACACAGAGTCGAAACATTAAAGCACTGCAAGTGGGTGGACGAGGTCATTGCCGATGCTCCTTGGTGCGTGACTCCTAGCTTCTTGTTGAAGAACCGTATCGACTATGTGGCCCATGATGACTTACCCTATGCTTCGGCCGATTCAGATGACATTTATAAGCCAATCAAGGAACGTGGTATGTTTTTGACCACGCAAAGAACAGAAGGAATCTCGACCTCAGACATTATTACCAAGATCATTCGTGACTACGACAAGTACCTCATGAGAAACTTTGCCAGAGGAGCAACCCGCAAGGAATTGAACGTTAGTTGGTTCAAGAAAAATGAGTTGGACTTCAAGAAACATATCAACGACTTCCGGACCTATTGGATGAGAAACAGAAATAGTTTCAACAATGTATCCAAGGACTTATATGTGGAAGTGCGCGAGTATTTACGGGGCAAGAAGAACGAGAACAGCTTACATTCCAGTAATAGCAGTCTCTCGCTTGCCAGTGATACTGATGAAGCCTCGCGTCCATCAAGTCCATTGACGGAGTTTGCTTCTAAGTACATCGTCAACAAGAACGATAAGCCTCTCCGATCCATATTGGGCAACTTCAAGGATTGGATCGGACGCGACGATTCGCACGATGAAGATTCGGCTGGGGATGAGCCAAAACGCGTCACCCGGTCTCAGTCTGCATCAACGTCTCCCAAAAAGGAGGCTAACACAGACGAAGTGGCTACTCCTAATAAAAAGTCTAATGCAGAGGACTCGGCGACCCCCATTAAAAAGACCAATGGTGATGAACTGGCTACTCCCAACAGAAAGAACAAAAAACCCAAGAAACGGAAGGAGTACTAGGTCTGCAGTGCTACCCAGCAGAACAGAAGATGGAATAGAATGGTGTGTGTTGTGAATGAGCTGGAAGATTGCGGGCATGGGCCCAGCTCTTTTCTCGGTGACATAATGGACTACAATGGAGAGGACCCCAACCGCAGCGTCGTATGGAAAGAACGGACGCGGGTCGAAGTGACCAATATTCGATGTCAGAGTATCTAGGACTAATCGTTGTACAAACGCAATAGCTGCTTGCAGCGAACTTATAAAGATATTTTTTTTTTCAAATTATCGTTTCTCCCTTTATTGTATTCTAGAATTACGATTCTATAATGAGTCCTAGAAAGAATTCTCAAACGGACGCGCAAGTATTGTCTGTCTAGATTAATTAACATGAACCTAACCTCTTGAGGCAAAATGGCTGAAGCGCGCTTTTTCTATGGAGAAGCACCAGGCACCGTATCCAGCGCTCAGATCTAAACATCCAAAAAGAATAAAGTGGTCTATATCTCTGGTTTTCTATTCAAAAATCCCCTTATTTTCCCGTGTTTTCAATTAATATTATTATTGAACATGTCTGGCGATAAATACTTCACCGAGCGATGGCCCGGTTCAAAAGCTGTGCCTCAAGAAAATGATATGCTGAAAATCAGTGGCCCAGAAGCTGCATACTATATTCCAGCTAACTCCAGCAACGGCTGGAGCTTCACCCAGGGCCTTGTATGTGGACAATTGAGTGTGGTGATCATTGTGTTGATATTCATTAAGTTTTTCGTGTTCTCCGAGTCGCCGTCGTCCTCCGATGCCGTGCGGAAATCTACCAAACGTGATGCGTCGGGAGTAATCGTCAAGAGGGATAGGAAAGGGAAAGGAGAAGCCACAGAAGGCACTTCTGGTACCTCGAAGCTCGAGTCTATCCTCGAGAAAACTTACTACGATGTGGACAACCACAACCCAGAAAGTTTAGACTGGTTTAATGTGCTTGTAGCGCAGACCATTTCTCAGCTCCGTACTGAAGCTTTAGTGGCAGATAATATCTACCACTCCTTAAGTGAGTTCTTAGAAACCCTGGACTTGCCTGATTACCTAGATAAAATCAAATTGACCGAAATTGATATCGGTGACGACTTTCCCATCTTTTCAAATTGTCGGATCAAACATAACGCAAGCGATTCGGGCCGCCTAGAAGCAAAGATAGACGTCGACTTATCCGATACTCTCACTTTAGGCATAGAGACTCGCCTTCTTCTTAACTACCCCAGACCGCACACGGCAATTTTGCCCGTTCAACTCTCTGTTTCCATGGTCCGTTTCTCCAGCTGTTTGACTGTATCCTTAGTCAATACAAACGATGCAGATTTCGCCGCAAAATCGGAAACAACCCCTGAATCCCCTGGTGGAGGTGGTACTGCGCTCATGTTCTCGTTTTCACCTGATTATAGACTTGAATTCTCGGTGAAATCCCTCATTGGGTCCAGAGCAAAGCTTCAAGATGTACCCAAGATTTCTGAGCTTATTGAGAATAAACTCCGCTCTTGGTTCACGGAAAGATGTATTGAACCACGCTTTCAGGTGGTGAAGCTTCCTTCAATGTGGCCAAGAAGCAAAAATACAAGAGAGCCCGTGCATGCCAATGCAAGTGGGATTGTTGACAAGTTAGAGTAGCTCTCTTTCAATTTTCACAGACCGACACCTTATTCTTGTACCTCATTCCCGGATTTTCAAGCACCTTTTCAAGATATAACGTCTTATTTGAAACTTTGGGTTTAGAAAAATCCGAAACTGGGATAAACCGGTGATTACTCTGAACCTAACTCGGATATATGCTTCATCGTGTTTATTTCACATGACTGTGCTGATACTTAACTAGGCTGACAATTTTGATCGATAAGTGATAGTTGAAGCTCGCGTCTCTACAAATTTATCGTCGCTTATATTATCACAAAAACAACACCATAAAGAATGACCAAGATCACACTTCGCTAAATTTCTACCGCATCTTTCGTTTTTGCTTTTCAATTACTATTTCCGAAACCTTTTGAATGGAAGAAAAAACTTAGATAACATGTCTCAGATCATGTTGACTCATTTTCCCCCTGGGGGATTATTGTCTCTTCCACCTCCTGAAGGATTTCCAGTCGTGCTTGGCCAATTCCCTCCTTCCCTTCCACTAGATACTCCTCCAGGAGGATTGTTGTCTCTTCCACCTCCCGAAGGGTTGCCCGTGGTACTTGGAAACCCTGCCGAATTACCTCCTCTGCCTCCAGAACCTCCGCCTGATCCGTGTCCGCCTGATTTTCCCATTGTTGATGTTTTTGATTCTGCTTGCTGAAACTAATTTTTGATACGATATTGATTACTGTCGTCCCTTTGATCTTATGATATATCAAACTGAGTTCAATGGGGTAATCACGAACATATTTATACCTCAAAGTTGAATTGTCAAAGCTCTCCCCCGAGGATGTCATCATTCCCCAGTTTCCTAATATATATATATATAAAGCCTAAGGATGCATCACATTGTTCTTGAATCCCTCCATTTCACAATTTCATAAACTATAATGCATAGACATGACGGGTGCTCTGTTTATTTGCTCATTGATGTAAATTGGTGTATGCGATTTATTTCAATATATCCGAGAACCCTCTGGAAATACCTTTATTTCTTTAAAAGTTCAGGTATATACTACGTTTTTCTAGATCACTTCCGTGTGTACTGAGATAAATTAAGTTGGCTCCATACTTTCAAAGAACTTTCAAATATTTAAGAGTTGCCAACATCTATGATAATTTTGGCTAGGAAATAAAATTCAAATTACAATAAATGTGTGTGTGGCCGTGAGCTGTTTTTCTTTTTTCTTTTTTTTTCTTTTTGGTGTTTAATGACAATAGAGCCTCTTGGAAGGCAAGTTTCATCCCGGTAATAAACGCAAAGCAAGCGTATGGACGTACATTTCTATCCCATTTTCTTTCAGTCACTTTCAATCAATCGGCATAAAAAACTCCAGAATTTCATCCATCTCCCAGTCACTACAAACTAATGGTTTAAAAAATTCTAAATGCTTCGAGCGTTTAGCTTTTCCATATTTACTTCGGATACTGCTTAAAGCCACTTTAAGGTTCCTGAAAGTCAATCTTAATTACAAAGAGATATTATATCTGCAATACAAATTTGTTTGATGATGTTGCTCTGTTTAGATATTCATTAAAACTTGAAATTCAAGTTGGTGTGAAAAACATGCATATACCGTTCTTCTGGGGTTTGAGGGATGGCTCTTCTCTGATGTATATATTAATATGTGCGTTTTGTTTCTATACAATGGAATTACTTTACCTTGAATTTTCTGCGTCATTCCTTTTTTCCAATTTTCGGGATACTTCCAGTAAAATGGTTTATTGTCGATAAAAAACTTGACAAACACAATTCCCCAATGCCAAAGTAAATGATCATGTAAAGTTTTATGTCGTCAGCTCATTGTCTGAATACATTTAAGTTACATTCTAAATTTGGAATTTCACGTCCTTAGCCAAAGCTATTATTTGGGGAGAGTTTTCATGCATCATATAGAATAGGCATATCAATTCTTCGGTGCCATGAAAAGCTTTTTTGGGAAGTAAAATTCCAAAGCCTTTGAACCTCGCTATTCATATTCTTCGGTATATTTTTCAAGAGATAACTAATTATTACTCCCTCATCCTCAAGCCCATACTCAAAGAAGTTTTGAATATGTTTTAGTTAATCTACTTCCTTCCTTTTGGATAGCAGTAGCTTCTTTTGATGCATATAGAAAAGTTTTGTTTGTTCAAGCTATTCATTACAATTATATTCGTCATTCTACTTAATCAGACCCAACTATTTTCTTAAATCTTGGCATAACGAAAATCAAACCCTCATGGGTTCTTTGGGGGATTGTTGTCCCTGCCCTTTCCACACTTCACGCCTTCTTTCTTACAAGGCCAATTGGGGGGATCACGGAGAGGCTTGGGCTCTTGGGCCTCCCTCTGACCTTCTTCTCTGCAAGGCGTAGTTGGAGGTTTGGCGATGTTCTCCTGGTTTGCTGCTTTTTCGTGATTCATTTTATCTTTTTTTTTGTTTTTGTTTTCTCTTGTCGCTCTTCGAAAGGATGGAAAACTTCGGGGCGTAAAAGTTGTAAATATGAGGACGAATATCCTAATTATATATAATTTTTGTGCTGGCTAACAATTGCACGGTTAATAGTATGTACCTGTCTCGGTGAAATCCGTTTCAGTTACCCTCTTTGGTAAGGTGCACGAATAGATTGGCTCATTTTGACTTTTGGAATGCACATCTGTTATTGTTTTCTGCACAATGCGGAATTACGGAAATACAGAACTACCTGAAGCTTTAAGTCGTGTGTTTTTCTTACAAGATACCCGGTACTGTTTGAATAATTTAACTCCTCAACCTGAATTTGATTATCAGAAAGAGGTACAAGTTGTTAGAATGAAGCCTTTTTGAATTCAAAAATGATCAGATCTTCTTTCCCTTGCTTAGAGTTTATCAAGAGTGAAATAAAGATGATAAGAAATTAAAAGAGAAAATAATACAAACTCCTGAAAGCAATGTTCTTAACTGAAATACACATTCTTTATTGTGAGAAATATGTATGGACATGCGCTATATCCTTTTTGCTACTCCTCAATTCTTTGGCGATAAAGAAAATTTCACCTTCGTTGAATTAGGGTCCAAAACCAAGATCAGACCCTTTTTACGGCTATTTAAGGTGGCGCACAAGCTTTTACGGAATATATTATCCTGCGTTTTAAAAGGACAATGGGCTTTTCACATTATTGCGCCTATTTCTACCTTAGGTGCTTAAGGCTCATGCATGCCCTGCTATAATAATATCTATAAGGGAATTCCATGATTTTAACTGTCAGCAAATGTACTTTTCTAGGGATGCCATAATAAAGACTAATATACATTAATTTCGAGTACGTAAAGGAAGTTTCTTTTTTTCTTTCTTTGTTTAGGTTTACGTTAGGTTCCTCGTAGAAGTATTTCCTGGGAAGATATCTTATGGCGTTCTATAAAGTTTTTCCGACTAATTTTTTTGTTTTTGTTTTTGATTCTAAGTATCTCCTTCAAATTAGATTTTCTGAAACATTTACTCAGTTATGGATACAGTGAGGCAAAATGCATATTCTAAAGTTAATTTATGCCCAAAACAATACGAAATAAGACCTCAGAACTTAGTTGACTATTGGTTCCTTGTTCTTTTATTACTTAGACATCAAGGGATAGCCCAATAATGACTTCCCAAGTAAAAATAACCCACTATATTTTAGGAAACCCCTCTTCGGTTTTGGCTATATAAGGATTTGAACAAAGCATGTGGTAACTAGGTATTATGCACCCTACAGATTTTATGAACTCATTAAACTGCGCAACATTGATCCTATAAAGTCCATATTCTTTTTTAAAAGCAATTAAAATTGAAAACTTAAAAGACAATAAACACAAGTATGGAAAACAAAATAAAATTTCAATCAAATGATCCCTGCACCACGATTGTTCTTAGGTGGATAGTTATCTCTCCCACGGCCAGAAATTTTGCCAAATTTCTTACTGGGGAGGCCCCCGGGCCCTTTGACTTTCATTTCAGGGCCCGAGCCACTATCCCCTGCAGTGTGTTGTGTGGAATCAAAATTTGATGCACCAATCACCTCACTTGCTATAGTTCCAATCACTGCAGCAGCAATAGTGCCCAAGCATCCACCTCCCAATATTGATCCTATTGCGAGTGTGGCAGCTGTACTTGCAGTTGTTGCGATAATATGTCCAGCCATTCCATCCATCTTTTCTTCGATTATTTGTAGTTAATGTTTTAGGCCCTGTCAGGTGTACCTGTATAAAGAGTGTCCGAGCTTGGAAGGTCGTACGTTCAGCCGTGTAACGTAGACCCGCCAAAAGAACGTCCAAGTTCGGAAGGTCGAGCGTACTCGTTCCCTGGACTTAAATAGGGGACCAGCGCCACTCTTTGCCTTTCTTCTTAGAGAAAGAAGTCAAGTTTTAGTTTAGCACTTGTATAACTACATCACTACTTTTATCACTTATAGAGACTGTTAACTCTCTAACATAACAGGCCCCAAGAAATTATTAGAAGATTAAGGGAAATATTTATATTAAGAGTTATACAGGTGAAAGAGACTATAAATATCTTTTGAAAACTCGAGTCTCTTAGGATATACTTATTCGAGATAGGAGAGATCCCAAATTGGAAAAGTATCAAACACTAAGCACTGGAACACATACTAATTTGGCTCTTTTAGTCACAAAATTATACGCATTAGTGACATAAAACGGAATATTTTTTAAAAACATTAGGAATCCTCGTAGGATTCTATACGCAATAAGAAAGTTTCAGTGTGTTTTATTTCAGCTTCTAACTAGTACTTCATTGTTTGGGTGATGCATCCACTTTTGAGCAAGTTTCTTCAACCTGAGACTTGCATTTTCACAAACTTGTTTCATTATTACATAAAACTGCTAAAACAATCACATATGGTCATATGGCATTAGGAAAGCTGGTAAAATCCCTCGTTTTTATTAATTGGTATGCACTTTATTGTATGCTAATTTCAAATGAGCTCGTTCATCATGCCACTTCTTAATCTTGCTCACCCCAATTCACAATCTAAATTTCTTCTCTGGTATGTAGGATAATATCGGCATAAACCTAGGGGTATAGGCCATTTCCTCCACGAAAGAAAAATCACATTAATTGTAGTGGTAGTACAGGCCATCATCCGAGCATTGACCTCTTACGTCCTCTCAAGCGAACATCCTCTAGTTTCTTGATAGTGTCCTTTAATTTACCCTTAATGTTCTTAGGGAAAGCAGAAGCATATCCTTCGAGCAACCATGTGTTGTACTTCTCAGCATAGTCAGAATGGGTACTCAAAACTGCCCTCTCCAATACATACAAATCAACGGCTTTATCCTCGGGCAAATTGGAATATGATGAAAGACCAAAGTCAATTAGGTAAGACTCGTTGCCTTGTAGAATTATATTTGAGGTTGTCAAGTCTCCATGAATCATATCGTTCATGTGGAGCTGCCCTATGACGGAGCCGGTAGATTTGCAGAAATCTTCAGCTTCACTGCTCAAGCAGTCACCGCCGTTTTTCTCCAAAAACCACAAGTAGTTTTTCAAGGATGAAACAGACCCATCTGCTAAGACATCCCCTATGCTGTTCATCCAGATGACACCATTTATGGCATCTAGCAGAATTAAGTGAGGGGCAGGTACACCTAGCTTGTTTAGCTTCAGCATAAACTTGGCCTCACCTACAGTCCTGGATTTTGTGATCAAGGCATCGATTTTTGGGTGTCTGTAAGGTTTTCTTGGGCGGAATTTAACTATGAACCTGCCTTCGGTATCTAAATATGGGTGCGATGTCGATGATAGGACAAGAGCTTCAGCACCCTGAGAAATAACCGTCATGGGGATGTGAGGCACAGCCAGTTGGACCTGGGCCAAGATTACATCAGTCATATTTCTTTATATGTTTAATGGTATTTGTGTGTGGGAAAATGTTTGAATGGAACCTTCTGTTCTTGTATGGGCCGTGCAGCGATGGGTGCTCATGCGAGATCTAGATGCGCCAGAGGGCCGGTATTAGAAATGGGCGCGCTGCAAATGTACAGAGTAGGAATACAGGTCCAGGACTCCAGATCATGTAAATATTATTTCGAAAAAAAATTAAAGGAAAAAGACGATGGTAGTTTTGCATCAAAATCCCACTGGACAAACCTAAATGATTTTTTTCTGAACTATAAAACATCTTGTATTTTATTGAATTGCAATGTTCAGTAATCTTGAAGATCTTAGTTGATCTTGACCACTAAATAGCTTTGAGCCTGGCCACACTAGTTAGCCTGGTCCGATCGCACACAGCATAACGCCACACTTAGAAAATCACACTACTTTGTAGGCCCATAGCTATCAGCATAAAGCTTTTCCTACCTATAGCTATCAAACTTAATATTATTAGAAAAAAAATTCTCTAAAGAAGTCTCGTTTCTCTCAATTCCTGGAATGTGTCTTCATCCTACCCACATCACACCATTGGATTTGGCTCCGCACCACGACTGCTGTGAAAGGGTGAATCACTGGGAAGCGTTTGAGAAGACTTAGTGTAAGAAACGTGGAAGTAAGCCTTTCAATAACTACAATATAAACGGTAACTCAAAAATAAAATGAAATAAAATTAGCCAGGCGTCATCTCTCTTCATCTCTCTTAGGTTGTGGAGTCACACTTTTTACAAAATACACTCTCCCTTATTTTTACCCCTGTCACGTGATCTCGCTGTCTCACTGCCCCGGTCCTGGCATTATCTTATCAGGTTTGCCCCGCAAAAGTAGTGGTGCAACACCCTCAAAGACACAGAACGTCATATTCTGCACCATGTCGAGCTCAGAATTCACATATGTGATCCCACCATATCTCCTCAATACGTGTGTGGGACAAGAGCTCTATCAAGAGCTCTGCTGGCTCGATCCAGAGTTGGCAGCAAAGAACTTCTTTTCACCAGAAACGTCCAATTACAGATTCCGTCTGCCACGAGACCTCTCACAAGACCCTAATTCTTTCTGTGACGACGTATACATCAACGAGCTAATACGCGCAAAGTTAAAGGAGAAATTCGCGGTATTGGGCTTGTTAGGAAATTCTCCGCCGGCTAAAGTGTCGGATGAATATCTATTTGAGCTTTATGAGATCTTCAAAGATCGACTTATCCCAGGGAAACTCGATAGCAAATCAAGTTCAGCCGAAGATGTTAGTCTAAGCCAAAGAGCTGCCAATGTTTCCTCTGTCACAACCTCGGGGTCTGTGCCAATACCAATCTCTTCTGTGACTGTGGAACCACATTCCAGAACCAAGGGGTCGGTTTTCGAGCTTCCAAGATACGGTGAATTCATTTATAAAGTTGGGCATAAGGATATAAACACTTTTTGCCTCGAGACGTGTCCTCTTGATACTCTTATTTCCTGGGCTCGTGACAAAAAGGAACATAAGTACTCCTTTTTCCCATATTTGATGGCCGATAACAAGAATTTCTTTCTTTCTACACTACCCATGTACTGGACCCCATTGTCTGGGGAAGAATTCTTGAAATCTTTGGACGAGCGTTACGGATTGGAGTCGGATATTGATAATGGTTATTCTGTGCTTCGTCTCAAACTCTCAAGGAATGGCGCCGGACTCCCGGAAAACCCAGTCACCAAAAAACGGTTTTATAACTTCATTTCCAATAACGAAATCCAGGAAAATACGGGTGTATTCTATTATGAAGTGTCTGTTGAACAAACCGCAACATCAAACACAAATTATGAGCCTATTATCCATGCTAATGACCCCTCCCTATCCTCGGGATCTTCGCTTTTCTTCAGTATGGGGTTTACAAGAAGAAATATCAAGTTTGATAAGATCCCTTCTAGCACGGGGTCACTGTCTGCTACTACGCTGACTATAGACCTCAAGGATATTCAAGCTGATCTTTGTCTACACAACCTGAATCTATCGGGTAACAAATTGGATGAAGATACCATTACTTTTCTAGGTGCAGAACCTGGAGTCTCCTTTGAAGGGAGCCTTGCCATCAGTTTCAATAATTCGTGCTCTTATGCCCCCATCAAAAAAAATGATGGAAATTTCAGAACTTCATCTTTGAATTTAAACAGGAGATTCTCGCAAATGAATAGACATGCATCAGCGGAGCAAGAAACCAGCAAATTAAACATTGATGCACCATTCCATACAAATTCAGTCGCTGAATCTGGGGGTAAGAAAGGTTTCCAAACTGAAACAGTCGGCTTTGGTGTAAATTTCATTGAACGCTCACTTTTCATAACACTCAATGGAATTATGGTTAAGACGATCCATGAGAAGGATCTTACATCATCAAATCGATTCCAAGACTCCATTTTTGGGCAAGGAGTGGAACTGGGACCATTATATCCCATGATAGGCTTTCGCGTGGCTGATTTTCCTAATATCCCGGCGACTGGTGATCTTCCAGAATCGAAAATTATCACCAATTTTGGCTTGAAGAGTTTCCAGTTTAACATCAATAGTTACATTCAAACGTTTAAGCTGAGCCAAAAATCTCTCTTGAAATCGGTGATTGAAAATGAGATAAGCAATCTGACAGGATCAGATTCTTCCGATCTTGGAGTGGCTGAATTTGAAAACGCTATACGCAATATTCAAGACGACCCAAGTATATTAAATGATTTCATTGAAGGGTATCTCATTCAAGAAGGCTTCTTAGGGACCCTAGACTCTTTCAAATCTGATCTCAATGAATTGTCCAGAAACATCAGCCAGCCCGAGGATGATAGTATGGACGAAGACACCAAATTCCACCTCCTTGATGAGACTCTCACACCATCAAAGGCATTACAAAGGCAAATTCTTAAGAGAAGCATTTTGGAACGCCGTTTCACTGATGCTATTGAGATCTTGAGAAGTGAGTTTCCGAAGTTAGAAAAGCTTGAGTCATTTATTTTTGAGCTTGAGCTACTGCAATACATCGAGTTGTTGCGAAGATTTTTCCAGGTGAAATTTCAGTCCCACAAAGATTGCAGAAAAAGCCCCGATATCTCAGAAAAGGTGTTGTTCAAAGAGGCTTTTTCGCTCGGTAAACATCTAGTGGACAAATCTGGAGAAGATTCTTCCAATGCGTTGGGAGAACTCTCGAGCATTCTTCTTCTCAACAATAAAAATGACCTTCGGGAATTGTCACAAGCTAACAGATTATTTGATAGGCATGCAAATGATATAAAGGTCTTGGCCAGCATAATCAACTGTGAAATTCTCGAAACACAAAATTTCAGCAAGGAATCTAGATTAGAAAATATGGTGATGCGTGTTGGAGAGAACGTCAACAAGCTCAGTTCTGAAAACCAAAATCCATTCAGATTGGTCAATTTCGAAAGGGACTACATGGATGTATGAATAGGGAATTTCCTCATTTTCAGCTAGCGATCGGTACATTTCGTATCGTCAATTACATACTTAATGCGTGCAAGACTTGGTATGTATTTTTATAGTATGTACATGAGAGCTTCTTATTGTTCTTTGGTTTTCTTCAAACACAGAAAAAATACTGTTTTTTACGATCCTCTTAGATTCACGAAGTAGAAGTTTTCTTTTTCTTGGGTTTTGATCCTTCTTCTGGAGCTCCGGGCCGTTTTTTAGAAGTAGAATCGGGGAGATACTTCGGGGTATCCTCGAATGATTCTAAAGAAATATCATCGACTTCAAAAGGAAGTTTCAAGTCAGCCAATCGATCTATCTTGTAAATCAGGTACGTTTTTAAAGACCAGGCTCCTTTCTCCAAAATGTCGGGGCATATTTGTTGATCTTCAGCGGACAAGTTCACTAGCACAGGAACCAACTCCTCGACGTACTCTTTTACTGTGTATTTGATAGGTTGCAGTGGGCGAAGAACATCTCTAATGTAAAACATGTAGCTCTCGTCACTGAAGAACGGCGGAGCGAACTTCGTAACTCCCGAGAGCAAAGATAGCATCAAGCTTGCAGTAGCAGGACCTACGCCTTTGAGTTGACACAAAGCTTTGAGTGAGGCTCTGACAGCGCTCTTGTAGTTTTCTAAAGATATCTGACTCCAATCCTTGGCATCTGCCAGTTTAAGGTAATCCATGAAAATAGAATAACCATCTTTCGAAAACTCGAGCACAGATTCAGCGCTATTAGACTTGATTAGTTTGGGGAGTGTTGGGCGAAACTTTCCTTTTGCTAGTTTCCAGTCCATAAGTAGCACTAGCTCGTCTTTGGTTAAATGAAGACCCTCTTTACTGGTCTCTCTTTTCTCTAAAGTTTGAGGCAACTCGGAATTCTTCCACGCATCAAGCTCGCTCAACGTCCATAATTCATTGTTGAATTTCTTTGCCGATTGGTCCGAAAATTCCTTCGTTATCAATGGATATAGCTCCTTGGCAGCTTTCGCCAATAGCAGATGGATATGTGTAGTCATTATGTTATATTATATGGCTATGGCAAGAAGAATCACATTGCAGTGTGGGCCGCGCAAGCAATCGAAGTAGTTGAGTTTAGCCTGATGCGAGCAATATAAAAGTACAACCCACCAAATGTGGAAACTTTTTATTGATATTTTCCTTGAAATAATAGTAGCAGTGAAATAGTTCTAATTAAAATCGTCTATATTCGTTTACGGCAGTATAAATTTTATACTGCTGCCGTTTTCTATGTACATGTGCAATATCATAAATGGTTTGCCTCGTGGTTAACAACATCGATAGCATCTGGGTTATTTTGCTTCACAGAACTTAATCTCTTTTTGGGGGTAAAGCTTATTGGGAGCATCAAGTCAAGGAACACATTCTGGATCAATGAAAACAATTGAGAACTAAGCCAATAGAGCGTAAGAGCACTAGGGGCATGCAAGGAAACAGCCATGAGAAAGACGACAGTCATACGTGAAATGTTGGCCAAAGAATCGGTGATTGTAGGACGAAACAACTTACGTCTAGTGGAAGCTTTCATCAAGTCAAATGTTTTAAATGTCCATTCCACGTTCACAAGGGCTATGATTCCAACTGCCATGGGAAAGATATGGAAAGGATCCAGGGTAGTTAGGTCGGCAAACCACAACGCGCCTTCATTATACAACGTAGGGTCTAATGGCTTGTTTGCTACAGCATCCAAACTTGACCATCCACTCAAATCACGAAAGGTCATTGACATGCATACCCAAAGAGGTATCTGCGCAAGGGGAAGGAGAAAGTTCTTATAGAGTTGTACATCGTGAGCCTTGAACAATTTTTTCTGTCTTTTGCGAACTTCTTTTGTTGACAAAACCATAATCTCCTCGTATCTCATCTTATTTGCAGGTGAAAGCACAGATGTGACACCGGTATCTTGGGTCTTGGCAGCGCTCAGGGCCTTTTTAGCCAAGTTCAATCGTACAGCTGGCCCAGTGGCTGATACAATGGGACGAAGGCTGTTTTGCTTCTGAATGCGTAGCCTTTGTAATAGAGCCAATGGAAAAGTCCATACTGCTCTCAATCCAAATGTAGTTATGGGGATCAAAGCGTACCATGGAAGACCGATGTAAGTATGCATTTGTTGTAGAGACTCCGTGAGAGTAGTGACCACGAGCGATGGGTCAACAGAGTAACATCTCCTGGACAGTATTTGATGACTAAACAGAGCTGGCTGGCGAACATTTTGTTTGCATAGTAGGCCTAGCGTACCATAATGTGGCTTGGCTATCCTTAGGGCCAGAAGCATATGCGTAGAGATCTGTTGGTGTCGACAAAGAAGAAGTCCGGAAGAAGTGCGTTTAGTGATACAGGCCTGAGGAACTGAGATCGAGATTGAGAATGATTACAGGATGGATAATAAAATTTGTACATAAGAACTTTAGAAGAACTTCTTTAATTTTTCCTTTTTCCTTTTTGATTCACCAATAAAGTCTCTCTTAATTCAACTTATAGCTTTAAAAATTTTAAGAGTCACAAAAATATGATGGAGGCTTCAGCCTCAATTGTTTGCTCATCTACCAAGTAATTTAGGTGCGAGCAAGCTGTGATGCTAAAATTGCTGCCTCGATCATTAGAACGCTTATAAATTAATTAATCCTTCATTCTTGAAACTGCTTTTGTCTTTTTCCTTTCGTTTCTCTTGGATTTTGGTAAAAAGTTTGATTTTTTGAATTTTAAAGCCGAAACTAAAGTTCACAAGAAAAGGTTTTACTAAACTTCTGAATTCAAATTCGTCAGACATTAGCAACTGCCAGCCTAAAACAAAATCATGGAAAATATTGAACATATGCCAGTTTCCATATATATAAGGATACAAATAAATGGTCTTCAAAAGGCTTGACATTTTTTCGTAGTTACTCTTTGATTAAGTTGAACCGGTATTTTACACGTTCATTAGTTTTATATGTTGCAGTGGTTGGCTTCTTGAGCCAGGTATTTGCGGTTTTCCCAACCAGGTTCAAATTCGTACTGTAAACTATCCCGTTACTTCTAAAAGATAGAGAAAATTGAACAAGAATGAGATCAAATAAGGAGGGCCATCATAAGCGTATTTTTGAAGTACTAGAAAAACCCCTCATTTTTGTCAGTCACTTGAATTGAAGATTAAATTTAATTTCGTTTCTCATTCTCACGCCAGAGTCGTTTTCTACACAGCACGTGACATGGTTCACCACGCCAACTGATAACTTTTCACTGTTTGACCTACAACAGAAAATTCTTCACGAACGCCATGTCCTCCAAAACCGAAAGAGCATGCATGCTCTGTGGAATAATCCAACCTTATAGACGTTTTCTCGAACAAGGATGTCCAAACTGTGAGTCCGTCTTACATTACGCAGATAACGAGGACGGCCAAATACAAGATTGCACATCGCCATCGTTCGAGGGCTTGGTTGCGTTAGGTGATGACAACAAAATCTCGTGGGTCGCAAGATGGCTCCGTATAGACTCCTTTGTTGGTGGAATGTATGCTGTCAAAGTGAATGGAAAATTACCGCCTCATATCATCAATGACTTGGAGGAACAAAACATCAGTTACAGGCCTAGAGACGGAAGTGCCGAAGATTAAGCGATTACTATTTTATGCTGGACAAAATAGGGGGCGCTGAGGTAATTTAGGGGCAAGTCAGAAAATATCAACATCAAAAGTGATCCGACCCTGCCTGGCGTATTCTTATGTTGTGGTTGTCTGTTGGGAAAATGCTGAATGGTTTTACTGTTTGAATGTGCGAGAAGCGACGATTAAACGAATGGATGACGAAGGCTAGCTAACTTTTTTAAAGGCGGGAATGGCCAAATCAAACTTCGGATCTAATACTTTCTGTATATTTCAAGAGTATGTATAATAAAGGAACATAAAGAACACATATCAGTGTATAGTTTTGAAATAGTCAATGCTTAAACCAACTCTTCTGTCACTTCCTTTAATCTAGCAACTGTAGGGGTTTTATCCCACTTACTGCGGTCCTCCCAAATGATCTCCATGAGACGGGCCACGAAGTATTCCAATCTCTCGATCGTAAATCCACTCGTTGCATTAACCATTTCCTCATCAAACACAATGTCAAGGTCAGCAGGTAACAAAAGAGTACGATCAAGATCCACTTCATGCCCGTCTTCAGCCTCAGACTCACTCTCGGATTCAATTTCGATATTACCTTCTTCAATCGTCAGCAATGCCGTTGCACTTTCTGGAATCAGGGCTGCATCAGATGTAGATGTGTTTTCCGACAGAGACGCACTACTTTTATCAGCAGGGGCCTTTCCATTTTGAGTGGGCTCAGTCACCACTATTTCATCAATAACCATTTCTGAATCTTCATCAATATTGTTTATGGCTTCATTCGAAAGAGGCAATTCAGGCTTTTCAGCTTCATTAGTATCAGCCAATTCGGTTACATCATTAGTATCAGCCAATTCAGTTACTTCATTCGAACCTGTAAATTCAGGCTTTTCAGCGGCTTCAGTGACTTCAGCCTTTGAAGTATCTTCTTCCCCATGTCCATTTAATTCGATTTCCGCAGATCCATTGAGTTCAGGTGCAATAAAAGTTTGTTCACCGATTGATACATGGGGATTATCATCAATTTTCAGCAAAAGCTCTTCTTGTTTTTCTTCAAATTCTTTCTTCAACCTGTGGTATTCAGCAAGTAATTTGCCCTGTTTCTCGACTTCTCTTTCCCTCAATTGCCTGCAAGCTCTCGCAAATTCCGTGTTATTGAAGTCATCGATTCCAAATTGGGCATTTGTGAGCATTTCATTTGCCTTTAGAATTCGTTCTCTGTCGCCGGATGTAATTGCATCTTTCACAATCATTCGAATGTCTCTCATAAATTGCTTCGCTTCAGAATAAAAACCATTCCAGATCCTTTCCTCAATAGTGTCCAAGTCCATATTGTAGAAGTATTTTCCTGTGGCGAGTTCCTTGATTGTTTCGTTATGTTCAGGCTCTTCTCCTTTGACATAAAGCACCTCATATGGAATGTGAGGATTTTCCAAAACCGAGGGATCGAAAAGATGATGAAGAAGAGAATCATCGATAATAGGCTTTTTAAATCTTTTGTATCTGTTCTTGAAAAGGTCCATGATAGCTGCAAGCTTGAGTTTCAAAATATTTTTAAGCTTTGTATCATCATACTCTTGTTGTTTGAGTCGTTTCTTAGCCAATGAAGCATTGCTTGTCAGAGCTGGTGGTGCAGGCTTGAGAACCTTTAGCTTTCTTTTTGGCCGGTTCTCTAGGTCGTTGAGGAACTCGTACGGCTTCATTAATAACGCATTCTTAACAGTCTGGAAGAATTGTTTTCTGGATTGGGTGGACGGATTGTGTAACTCCACATTGTTCATACCATTCAGAAACCCAAGGGCTGTCTTCATTTCAATATCAAGTTCTTCATGGTGTTTTTCCGCAATTCCCAAAAGTAAAATCTTTTCATTACTCCGAAGATTTCTAAGTAATCCTGCGAGGATAGCTTTTGCAGAATGTGGCATAACGTCGAACCACGTGTCAATATTCGAGATGAAAATTATCGAAGGTTGATGACGTCTAGCTTCAGTAAAAGCCTGTACGATACACAGCTCCGGGGTTCGTGTTACATCACTGAAGATTGTCGCCAAGTCTAGATTTTGAACCTGGAAGCCCTCTAACAAATTGAGCACGGCAGATCCAAGATATTGTTGTCCCGAGCCCCTTTCACCACAGACCAATAAGTGAGGCTTACAAACTCTGGAATTTTCGAGGTTCCTCAAAAACTCATGCTTTGAAAACCCACCATCCTCGTCGTTGATAGTAGGGTCTAGGTACATAGCCTCCTCCAAATTGGACATTTTGTTTCTGATACCAACTGATCCGGGAAGCAAGTCATTGAGTTTTCTTGCTATTTCATCAAGAGGTTCCTGTAAGAGAGGCTGCAAACGCTCTGGTAAAGGTGCCGAACCCGTGGAAGTAGACCGAGCGCTAGACGGAACGATTTTATCTATGGCTCTCATAAAATCCTTTGCCACAACCTTCACTTTTGAGGGTTGCACAACTAACTTGTCAGAGGACTTGTAGATCTGAGGATACTTTCTTTGGATCGAGTTCAAGGCGGCCTCGGTGCATAGAGCTCTCATATCAGCACCTCCATAACCTTTAGTCAAACCTGCAATCTTTTCTATGAAGACAGGAGCCAAAGGAGGGTTCCATTTCTTGGTGTGAATTTGCAAGATTTGTTCTCTTGCATCCAAGTCTGGGAGTGGGAAGTAAAACTCCCGGTCGAATCTTCCCGGTCTTCTCAATGCTGGGTCAACGGAGTCTGGTCTATTAGTAGCTCCTATGACTATAACTTGGCCTCTGTTATCCATTCCATCCATTAGGGCGAGTAAAGTGGATACAATACTTGCATGGATTTGCTCTTGTTTAGAGGAACGGACGGGAGCCAAACCATCGATTTCGTCAAAGAAAATAATGGATGGCTGTTGGTTCTTGGCTTCTTCAAAAAGCAATCTCAATTGCCTTTCGGCCTCACCGACCCATTTACTCAAGCAATCAGCACCTTTTCTCATGAAGAAAGTGATTTTTCTCGTTGGGGTTGAGCAACTCGCCGCTAAAGCTCTAGCCATGAGGGTTTTACCGGTACCAGGAGGACCATGGAACAACACTCCACGAGGGGGAGTGATGGAGAAGTTCTGATAAAGCTCGGGGTACAACAAGGGAAGAGCGACCATCTCTTTTAGCTGATCGATGTAGTTGTCTAAACCACCCACAGCAGAGAAGTCTATATTCATATCCACACCCAAGGGATCGGTATCGCTAAGGGTATTTTTCTTCTTCTCACTCACCTGCGCGCCCCGGATATCGGTGTGGTTGACAAAATTACCAGCCCCGCCAAAATCACCTTTCGCGTGTGTATTTGTAAGGCCTGGTAATGGATTGAGAGAACCAGCAGCATCTGGGTTTGCCGAGGTGGTTATGATTTCATCATCCGAAGAATCTGAGTCATTTCCTAAAGCCATGGAAAGGTTTGTGCCAGCAGTCATACCGGGGATAGGGATTCCACCAGGTGGTATGTTCTGGCCCATGAGCGACACCACATCACTGCCACCAAAGGGACCCGCCGTGGGGAATAGTAGATTGCGGAACTCCGACTTGTTTCCAGTTATTTTCCGGCCACGCGAACGCTGTTGGGACGATGGTTGTACTGGCGCATACAATTCGTTCTCATTTTCATTCGTGATAAGAGACGGAATAGTGTAATCCACTTTTCTTTCACGCTCACGGAGTTTGTGCTTAATTGGCGAGGCATCTGGAGAAGAGTCATAGAGATCATTGATTTCTTGCTGAATGCTATCTTCATCAACCGCATCATCATCATCTTCACCAGCCACGCGTCTCTTGGGCCTCCTGTCATGGGAGCGAACATGCAGCCGGGATCTACGAGACCGTGGTTTCGATCTCCGGGTTCTCGAGTTGTGAATGGAGTCGTCTTCGTCGTCTGTCGCGACGAACTTCTTTTCTCGTAGCTTATTGATCTTGGCAAGATAATCCGACTCGTCACCAGAGACGTCATCACTCAATTGTTCATCTTCAGAGATATCGTCAGCCTTGAAGTCGGAATCCTCACCCTCAGGACGCTCCACACGGCGCGTAGCCTTTCTCGCACGTTTCCTGGCCGGCATGATTTCATCATCTTCATCAGACAAATTCTCGTCGTAGTTCTCATCATTGTTTTCATTGTCAGGTTCGGATGCCGCGTCGTCAGAGGGGACATCCGGCTCGACCGGCTCGACCGGCTCGACCGGTTTCGGCTCAGATTCTCCTTCAATCTTTGCCTTGTCACCGTCATTGTCAGTGGCAAAATCCTCATCGCCGTCAGAGTTCTCGTTGTACGAAACATGTCTTCTTGATCTCCTAGGCTGAGGTGAGTCGTCTAGTGTTGAGGGGTCGACAATTTCTTCATCGTCATCGTCCTTTATGAGACGCCGTGATCCTCGTGCCATCGTTTTGTATTTGGCGCTGTTGTATGAGAAGTGAACAGGGAAATGAATGATGGAAGTTGAGGGTTTTCTAATTAACCGGGGTGCTATAATTCGTGGTGTTAGAATGGAGCGACGCCAGCGATCCTAGCGACAGTCACGTGTACATAAGTCACGTGATAAAGCAAATTATTTAGTGTATGCTGCGCGTAGCCAGCGCGGCGCGTCCTCTGTCCTCTGTCCTCTTGGATGGTTATGTTTTAGACGCACTCAAGCGGAGGCTACATTTCTAGCTAATAATTCATGGGTGTATAGAGTACTCAATGGTGGTTATATACAAGTAGATAACTCTATTCTCCCCATCTGTAGTTTGTTATTCTTCTTTCACGATTCTTCTCTTCGCATCACTACTTTTTCAATTTCGTCATCACCTTGAAGCTACCTTTACTTTTATCGGTTGACCCGTAGAGCAAGTCAGCACCAACCAGACAATAACCCACACTTCTGCGCTCTTGTGGAATGCTCCAATGCCCCAAGAATTTTGAAGCCAAATCGGGCATGAATGGGGATACACAGATGGAGGTGACACGGCCCGCCTCAGCACATAAGTACACAGCGTAGTTGGCAAATGTCTGATACGCCTTTTGATGAGTTTCATCAGACTTTGCGAGGCTTTGGTAGCGCCATGGCTCGCAGTGCTGGAAAAATTCATTTCCCAATTCCACCGTCTCCCACCATCTTTGAAGCGCACGCATCTGGCCGTAGTTTTTCATTTCCTCATTCATGTCATTGTATAGCGAATTGATGCTGCGAACAAGCTTGTCTCTTAATTCGATTGTTTTAGCATGCGACTCATGAGGCCCGAGTCCCATAATAAGCTCATCCACATTTTCGAAATGGCCTTCTTTTTGGTCCAGCACCGACTGACAAAGACTGAATTTCTCCCCGCCTACTCGGGAGCATATGTTGGCCCATTTGTTAACAAGTAAGGAGTAGCTATTTTGAATCTCTCTCTCGGAAAATTTACAATCATTGGTGATACTGGCATTTTCCATCAAATAGAACCGCGTTGGATCTGTTCCGTAGTACTCAGACAACCCAAAAGGATCAACCACATTGCCCAAGCTTTTGCTCATTTTGACCCCCTCACTCAACCAATGAGAGTGAACAAGAACTTGTTTTGGAAGCTCTACTCCGGCTGCCATCAAGAAAATAGGCCAATATACACAATGGAACCTGGTGATATCCTTTCCTACGATATGCGTATCTGCGGGCCAAATACCCGGCTTTGTTTGTCCCCCAAGATTTGGGTATCCGGCTGCAGTAAGATAATTCACAAGAGCATCGAACCACACGTATATTTTTTGAGAATCATCATCTGGAACAGTAATACCCCATTTGAGCCGGGAAGATGGCCTTGAGACAGACAAATCTTCTAGAGTTTCTGTTTTCAAGGAGGTAAGCAACTCTCTGTACTTCAGCTCTGGAAAGACAAAGGTTGGGTTTTCTTCTAAAAATTCAATGAGCCTAGTTTTGAATTGACCAAGACGGAAGAAGTAGTTCTCTTCTTCTTGGTAAAATACCTCATTACCGGTCTCTATGCTAATTTTCTTGGGGGCTCCGGTTTTCTTATCAGGGACCTCCGTGATCTGGGACTCTGGGTAAAATGCCTCGTCGCTTATACTGTACCAGCCACTATGTGAGCCTTTATAGATGAGACCTTGGGAGAGCATGTGTTTCCAGAAATATTGTACGGTTTCGAGATGGTCCTGGTCTGTTGTTCGTATAAAACGATCGGCCTGGACTTTGAACGTCAGAGCTAGCTTTTTGAAGTTCTCTGAAACACGATCCACGAAAAGTTTTGGGTCCACTTGCTCCCTCTCAGCAGCAGCCTGAATCTTTAGACCATGCTCGTCTGTTCCTGTGAGAAAATATGTATCATTGGAGGGATTTAACTGCTCCCACCTGACCTTCGTATCTGCTAGAAGCATCGAATAGATGTGTCCTAAATGTGGGCTAGCATTGACATAAAAGATTGGTGTTGTGACATAAAAAGGCTTTTTTATACTCGAAGCACATCTTTGAAACGAGCGAAAAAGCTTCTGTTTACTTTGTCCCGGTAGCATGGCAAGGAAGATCTGATGGAGATAACGAGTGTGGAACAGTGAGTCGAAATTGGTGTGTAGGAAATTAACGCGAGAGCGAACCCTCTAGCACCACGAACTAAACTTCAGTTGTGGGCAAAAAATAAGAAAAAGTAGTAGAAATTTTAATATTGTGTATTTATTTTTTTAAAAATATTATTCTTATATCCAAGCGAAAAGAAGTGATTATTTAAAAGAATCCTTTTTATTCTCGTCAAATACACTGTGTTATTAGCCATGTCAATCTCTGTGCTTGAAGAAGACACTCTTGTCCCACACATTTAGCAATATACCAAGCAAAACGATCCACAGCCCCGCCGGCCATGAAACAGACATCTAAGTCGATATCTGCAGCGAAATTCATATACGTTATTTTGTCATCTTCTAGAAGCATAGAAAAATATGCTTTGCCCAGTAATGTCCTCTTGAGAGTCTCTATACAAACAAAAAGTTTACGAGCTCAACTCTTCTGGGTTTTCCGATCCGCCAATTATCGAGAAAATTAAGAGATATTGGCAATGACCTAAGCAAGTGGTTTGTTCTCGACAAAAATAGCCATCAAGGCAAACACAAGGTAAAAAAGACACAACGGGTATGCAATCAACGGGCGCACATTATGGAGCTTCAATACTGTCACGAACAAACCAGAAGCCGAGTAAGTACACCAGAAAACAGCCAAGCCACTCAAGATATACCCGAACATCGAGTCCAAAGAGACCACCAATCCCAAGGCACATATAAACACCAATGGCAATAAACAATACCCAAGGATGGAAGCAGAACGCGTCAAGTCGATTTGCACGTCATTGCTCATGAGCTTGAAGAGGTAATGCAAACTAAGAATTCCGAATAAGCCCACACCATAGACATATCCGAACTGGACCTTTCCAGACAATAGTAGCAAAGTGCCGAAGAGTAACACGAAGAGAATCGGGCCTGCCAAATCGGAGTCGGCCATGATATCCAGGCTTATGTCTTTTTTAAGGGGGTTTAACACCGCCAAAGTCTTCACTTTCATATGCTGGAAATTGATACCGAGCTCTTCCAAAAGGGGAGGTTCTCCCGAGTAACCTGAAGTACCAAACGCAGCAAGGAGGCCCGGGGTCAAGTCCATGCCCCCCATATCGCCTGAAACGTCGAAATTGGATGCAAACCCGGAATTCATCGTTCCCAAGTTTGCCGAGTCCATTGCTGGCAGCTGGAATGCATTTCCATAGTTTGATTGGTAAAACTGTAAGTTGGGGTCTTGCTGATAATATGCCATGGTTGCTTGCTGCTTTTTGATCGACAGGTCAAGACCCTCTATTCAATATGGATACTCAGTGGTCGCGATCTTAGTCGCGTGGCGCACGTGACATGGTAGGATTTCACTTAATTCTGTAATTTTAGGACATAAATAGGGAGAAATGTTTCCAAAGATTGTGTAAAAGAATGGAAAATATTATACTAAACATAAATACCACCATTATTTAGGGAAAATCCTGTATTATGAAATAGTTTTTTCTTGGTTAAACACAATTGTCTTATAAGTCCTTTTTCGGTTTTCTTCCAATCCGTTACAGTGGCCGAGTGGTTAAGGCGACACCCTGCTATTTAGCAGCCTAGGTGTTGGGCATTGCCTGCGCAGGTTCGAATCCTGTCTGTGACGACGTTTATTTTTTTTTGAATCCTTTCTAGCTTTTTTTATATATCTCATGCGAGCCTTGAAGAACTACAGTCGGCGTCGTTATATAGATGCTTGTCATTTATTTTTGATATCAGGCGAGAATACCAGAACATTGATGATCAGGAGTCGTGAGGTTTTCGAGAGTCACAAGAATAATTGTGCATGCGGACTCTACTAGTCCTGATTAATTTCTAATTACTTCCCTCGGGCAAATAAATTTCTTAAAAATTATTGAGGTTGTTTCAAATTGTTGAAAGTAAATTATATTACCTTTACTTTTTTGAGTCAAGGTTGTCTTTATACTATTAAGATTATCCTAGTGCAACTCATATGTCTGTTTATTGACCCTTCTAGTAATGTATCCAGATGTTCAAGAACGGGAAAATGGAGTCAAAATCGGCATTAAGATAAATGAAAAATTTGCTTATTTGATAAATCCTTCCTCAATCGGATACAGCCCTCAAAAGAGCAAGTCTTAATCCTAAAAAAACATCTAAAGTATGAAGCTCACGGCTCTATAGAAATCATACCCAATTATATGAGAATATTCAGAACCATGAATGTCATGAAAGTACACGAATAAGTGGCGTATCGCATCGGTGTAATTTACAATGTACAAGTGAATCTCTATGATAATGTTTTCTGGTTTCTATTCTTTGTTTGGTAAGTACGATTGCCGCTTCGAAATGATCTAAGCTATTTCCCAAAGATCCTGTTTACTTGCATCAAGACCCTGCCAGTTGCAAACCATGTAGTGAAGACGGTAAGGGTGATGTTAAGTACGATCAAAAGAAGCGCACTCAACATAAAACGAGGAGCAAATACCTTCCAGACCATCAAGTGTCGCCTGAAGTTGGCAGCAAAGATAAAACTCATTATGCTGGTAAGTATTTGGTAAGTTATTATTGTTGTGACATTAGTTACCACTTGTGAAAGAACTGTGATGGGCTTTGCTGATGGCGGAACTTTCCATAAAGTGATAAGGGGAATGCATAAGCATATGATCAAGAATGACCCGAAAGTGTTGAGGAATATGTTCAAGTGGGTGAATGGGAAAAAGATTGTTTGTGTGGTCATGAAGCCTACCTCCCACTGTATAGAAGGCAAGGCAGCCTGGTGACCTGTGCTGAAAAAGTGTTGATATCCAAGCAATCCAAAAATCACCGGAGCTATCAAATTGCGCCGAAGCTCAAGGAGGTCATATAATTCCAAGAGTGTTAATATCTGAACAATCAAAATGCATATGGAGATAGCACCGACGGGTTTAGTGACGAGAAGTACCGCTATAGCTAAGTTGAGCACAAGCAAAAAATAAGATGAGCCATAAACGTTTCCATAACCCAATATTGTCGCTGAAGGTTGTCTCTGATGTACGACGTCTTCATCCTCGTCAAAGTTTTCGTCTCCCTCAATTTCTCCGTTCAGTGTCTCAGGAGATGTGTCATCGGCGTTTGAAAATTCGATTTTCACACATAATGGTCCTCTTGACCAGCTGAAGTTTGCCAAAACGAGGGAAACAAAAAGGACAATACGCGCAATTGCCAATTTGAAAGATTTCAAGATAGTCAAGTCGAAAAATTTACTCAAATATGCCAGGAACAAACTATCGTTTTCCATTAGCTCCAAAGTCCAATACGCGGCGTTCATGAACATAGTGAAGGTCAAGCCTGATTCAATCCACAATGGTGCTGCAGAATGGTACGATTCAAGAAGGCCATAAAACGACTTGATGATTCTTGGAAGCACGAGTGCTGCCACGTATAACAAACCCACGCTCAATCTCGTAGTTTTGAATGAAGGGATACAATAAGGCATTTGTTCCTCTCTGCACAAGTTGATTGAGGTGACGATTCTTGTGAGCACAATAAAAGTGATTGCGTGCATGATTCCTAGAATGCGCTGTTTTCTGGGCTTCGCTGAGATTAAGGCACCATACAAACAGCAGAATCCGAAAGTGGAAATGAAAAAGTTCACCATTTTGTCCTCCCAAACGACATACGAGTTGGACGCGAAGATCAAACAATGGAGAGCGACAAATACCAAGCTGATTAAGGACCATGAGTTGAAGTTGTAAACGAAGAAGTCGACAAGCTGGTGCCAGAGCCACAGTATACTGAAACGGTCCATTATGGGGGCCCAGAAGCCGATGGTTATACCCAAAGCTGTGCCACCAAGAAGGCAGGTTTTCAAATTGAAGGATGCCGGCCTCAACACAAAATATATCGATAAACTCAACACCAAGCCCAAGAGCGACATGGCAATGATCGAGCCGATGAATTCAAAGGACATGGTCAGGACCCGCACAGACGGAATAGAGCGCGAGTACGTAATGACGACTGAAAGCGAAAGAAACAACACGGCGATACCCAAACTAATCAGTACAAGGTCGAAACGTGCCCATAAACTCTTGCAATGTTCAAGGAAATCATGCTGCACATCTTTTGCGTCATGGATGTACTGGGTGTGGTTTTTGTTATTGAAGTGGAGTTCTTCAAACCGATTCTTGGCGCTTTGTGCCTCCTTGGAATTATCCCTGTAGCGTGCTAGCTGTTGTATGGTATAAAGACTCGCTTGGGCCAACTGTTGCTCGGACTCAAAGACCTCGTCGATGGGAAAACCAAGGTTATTGAAGGGAACAGGCAAGCCCAATAAAAGAGAGATTGTGGGTACTAAGTCGATTTGGTTGACAGTTCTGAAATTAGCACCCAAGTCAGCCGTATTATAGGCACTATCATGCTTTGGAGAAAACTTAACATTTTTGTTTTTCGTGTAGAAAAAGATGGTGCTTTCGACTTCGTCGCGACTTTCACCACCGTGGTTACCTGTTCTATCCATGCCATGATCACCCATCACCACAAGCAAGGTGTCATCATCAAGCTTGTCGATCGTGTCCTGCACCACCTGGTTCATTTGTTGAAGCTTCTCCTTCATCGCATAGTGGTCAGGCCCGTAACGGTGTCCGGCGTGGTCGACACCTAACATGTGACCTATAAGCACATCCCACTCTGACAGTACGGGCTTTTCAAGGAGCGGAAATAAGTGCTCAAGAACACCGTTATCCACAGTGTGGAGATCCCAGACATTTAGTGATTCATATGGGAAGTTATACTGCGGGTGCATGTACTTGCTGAATAAAGCCGTCCACGTGTCATCACCCATAAAAGCAATGCTCTTGTTGTTTTTGTGTAATTGCAAGATCCAGTTGTCCTCGTCAATTGCGTCACCATTAAAATTAGAGCCTGCATCGATAAATGTAGGCAACGAGCCCGTGGTCAACCCTTTCAAGCGCTGGAGCGTTGTTGTGGGTGGATCAGCAAGGAACTTCAAAAGCACAGCGTTGTGTGGCTCTCTCTGAGCGAGATCATGCAAAATGGGGAAGTTGTTGTGGTAGTTTGTGTTCCAGTCAGTGTGTTCGGGATCAACAGGAATCGCAAAGTCAAAGCGCAACGCATCAATGACTAGAAACACGGCCTTTTCAAATTTTGGCTGGGCAAAGCAGTTGGACGATGTATCCCCGAAATCCCCCTCGCAGCTGGAAATATCGGGGAGCACCAGTCGCAGAAGAAGAAAACCTTTCGTGAAGAGGAAAACTCCAATGAACTGTAGTAGTGCGAGGAACACCAACACCACGGTATACCCAATGAAACTGATTCTGAGTTTTTGCTGCTTCAATCGGCTACGCGCCTGTTGCTGCTGCTGTAGCTGGATCCTCCTAGCGGCCCGGAAATCTTGAGGCGGATCCATGTAGATGTAAGTGATGTGTGTTTTTTAGGAAGAGCAGTTAGGTTTTTTTGGGGCCTTCGTTTATCTGATGTGATTTCCAGACAGGACCGAGGGCCAGGCAGGTGCTTAGAAGAGCGAGCGAGTGCGGGAAAAAACTACGACCCGTGGAATAGAGAATGGCGATTGATCCGAATACGATATTCACGAGCATATTTTCGAATGTGTGTTTTTTTTTTTTTAGTTTTAGTTTTAATTATTAATTCTTTGATTGTACTTCTTGATTGTTATTTCAGACTCTTATTCTTCGTTTTATTTTTCTTTCTGTTTGGTTCATTTTTCATTACAATGTTTATTTGACTAACAAAAACTGACTTATGTTTTGGGACATCCTGTTTACACTGAAAACAGAAAACGAATGGGCTCCCAATTTCCGTCATCCCTGTCAAAGTTCTAGATCTGCGAGATCGCGGTGTCTGGTCAGCAGTTGGCCGCTCAGGCACTTGGCATTCGGCTCTCGGAACTTCACTAACCTCCATGCATTTGGCGCGAGCGTGTCTTCCGGCCGGCCCTAAATCGCACTGACAGACCAGGGCCAAACACGCGACACGTGAATTAGAAATACCTAATACCCATTTGAACGCGTTTTCATGGGGAGAACGAGGAAATTTGATGTTTTGTGGGACCTGGCCGTTTTTAGATTTCCAAAATGGTAGATGGGAATATGCGGTCGCATTATGATGTTTGTGGTACAGACTTTATCGGTTGGACCATCGCTTAGCCCTCAATAAGATGGAGATCACTCTGATAACACAGACAGAAGAACAAGGCACTTCATGAGGGGTACGCTTTGTTCATGCTGTTGGAAGTGCAATAAACACCTGGTAATTAAATTTGGTCTGATGGCCGCACTTGAGTTTGCCCCACTGTGTAGTAGGGACTAGTGCCATATATTGTCTTAATTTTCTGTCTTGCGTCAACCAAACGACCGAACACAGTAGACATACAGGCACAAAAAGAATGAGGATCCAAAACTCTCTCACGGTGATCGAGAATTGCCAAAAGCCACTCGTAGTTTCACCATAGGCTCCCAAAGTAGTAGTAGCCGGTCATTTCCATGAATTATTCGCTTCTTCCCAGCCATGTTTCTGTATCTGGAAGGCTATTCCATATCATTGCCTATATGGCTCAAGAAGTCCACGTTAAACAGGTCTTCGTCCATATTCGTACCTTCATGCTCATTTCCCTGATTGAATGCCATCACCTCCTCGTGCTCGTTAGCATGATCGAAGTCCATTAATGCATCCATTCCATCCATACCGTCTCCCGCATCGGGATCAGCAAGGAACTGGTCGATTTCGTCCATGTCAACATCATTTCCCATGGGCTCCAATGCTTCGGTGGCTCCACCATCTTGCTCCAGAGGTGGTGCCAAAGTATCTTGCCCCAGAGTTTCAGTGGGTTTATTAAACGAGCCACCTTCACCTGTTGTGATGCCCGGAACCGCATTCAACAGAGGGTCATAAGATATGTTTTCGTGTGGGTTAGTTTCGGTAGCCTGGCCTTCGCCACCAACCATTATTCCGTACTCGTCATATTCTTGGCCGCCCATGTATTCTTCTCCGGAGCCAGTGTACTGCGCGTTATCAATTTGCATGTCATTGTTCATGCTTATCAGTACACCAGGCTCTGCCTCAACTTGTATGGCAGTCTCCTGAGCAGTGACAGGCATACCACCAGTATTCATACTACCAGCGTGTATACTACCAGCGGTTATGACATCTTCGGATTCGTCTTTAGGGTCTTCGTTCAAGGGTGACTTGCTCTTCATGTTGATGAAGGTCAGAATCAGGCGTGGGTTATAATCCGCAGGGGCTTCCTTAAGTTCTGTTTTGGGTGCCAATTCATGGAGGGGCACCAGATGCTTCCGAACATCCCGTATTTCAAAGGTGTATTCTCGCGAGAAACGGTCCTTGTATTCCTGGATTGTCAGTTCCAAGAGATTCTCCAACTCTAGTAAGGTTTCTGCATCTGTACACTGAGCCTGTGCAGTAGCCAACCTCTCTACGGCCGACTTTTGGAACCGTGCTTCCTCGTCCAAGACGCTGGTATCCGCTAAAGCCAGATATTCTTCAGTAAGTTGTGTCAATTCTTGTTCCAGTTGTTTCGCCTTGGCACGCATCAATCTGATATCTCCACTGTATAGGTCTCCGAACTTCATATCTCTCACAATCGCAGCAAGTTCGTCATCGGTAGCGTTCTCGTCATATAGCTTATTCGCGTTATTTTGTTGGGGAAACAACGCAGGTGGAATTAGCCTCGATGTGTGGACAAGCTTCAGTGACACGTTATCCAAAAGATCCTGGTTGGTGATGTACCTGGTCAACGCGTCCGCCCGGAAGTTCACAAGGTCTGCTTCGTCGTGGAGTTGGAAGTTCTCTTCTTTGCGTGACCTGAGCAGGTCAGTTTCAGTAACGACCGGTGGGCCCCGTGCTTTTGTGTTTTTCTTTGTTCGAGAACTACTCATAGTGATGAATGTTTAATAATGATGGGATATGTTGGACCTTGCTTTTGGTTCGGACCTTTTCTTTTTTTTCTTTACAAGAATGGTCTGTTTGGTTTTGCAGTCTTCACTGAATCACGAAGTCCCCTTGTTTGTTGTTGCGTCTTCTTTGGATATCGAAGGATTCAATATCAAGCAACACTCACCTTTGCGTAAATAAGTTAATTTCCAAAGAGAACCAAGGTCTTATAGGAAGCACGTTGTGTCGCACATTTATGTTTATCTGGAGACTGGCTATACAGTCGCACCAGAGAGAATGGAGAATCGCCTGGGGAATCTCGCAGATAGTTCAAGCATGCACTACCCAATTGGAAAGTAATTTATATTTGTTTCTTTGTCATTTTGACCATATATTAATGCATCAAATTCACTGGATAGCTATTTGATACTATGATTATATTGATAATGTAACAGTGGGAATATAAATACAGACCATTACTGGACTCGCTCTATGAAAACATGGGGGGTTTAGGTTGGGATAATCTCGCTTCTTTGGTGCTTCTGCTTCTGCTTTGTGGGTTGTTGACTCGTCTCTTACTGCATCTTCTTGTGCTTATAGATCAAAACGGCCATTGACAAACTCTTCGCTCTCTAAATGCTGCTCGTGGTCAATGTCCATCTCATCCTTGTCATCATCATCTTGTTCCTCAATGACTTCATCATCAGGTGGGAGATTTGGGTTTCCTGGGATGAACGAGGCCGGGTTCTTGAATGTGTTATATCTGACAGACTTGTTGAAGTGCTCATCAATGGCAGACGCATCAACATACGTAAATCCCTTGAAGTTGGCTTGAATTCCTGGAGATAAAGGCGTAGATCCCATGTCGAAAGGTCTTTTGAGCACCGAGGTAGACTCGCTGGTGAATTCGGGATCAAAGTTGGAAGTATCGGTTTCATTGGCCAAATGAGGTTTGAATGGAGGCGGGATGTTTTTGGCTCTAAGGAGCTTCCAGTCAACATCCTGGAAGAATGGATGTTCCTTCAATTCACGTGCATCGCTGATTGCACCAAGTCTATGCTTGGGATTTCTATTAAGCAAGCCCTTGACGAAGGACCGTCCTTCAGCCGACAAAACTTCCTTTGGAAATCTGACTTTGCCAAAAGCAATGTTTTTGTACATCTGTTGCGTGTTGTCTGCATAGAATGGCGACCATCCGCAACACATCTCAAAGATCAAGACACCTAAGGACCAAAAGTCAACCATCTTGGTGTACCCACTCTCATCAAGGAGCACCTCAGGAGCCAAGTACTCTGTTGTTCCACAGAATGTGTTTGTGGTACCGTTGTTGTTCAAATTGGCCTTAGACAATCCGAAATCACACAAAGAAATGTGTCCGTTGGCGTCCAACAAGATGTTCTCGGGCTTCAAGTCTCTGTAAACGATATCGTTATCATGCAAATGTTCGAGCGCAAGAACCAACTCGGCAATGTAGAACTTGGCACGTTCCTCGCCGAAACGGCCTTCTTTCTGCAAATGCCAGAACAACTCTCCACCCGACATATAGTCGGTGACCAAATATAAGTCGGTGACTGTCTGGAACGAGAACTTGAGTCCGACAATGAATGGAGATGCAGCAGCAGACGTGCGCACCAAGATATTTCTTTCGCCGATGGTGTGTGCGATTTCCTTCTTCTTGACAATAAGTTTCTTGGATAAGATCTTCATCGCGTAGATACGTCCATTGTCTCTGTTACGGACTTGGTAAACCTGGCCGAATGTTCCCTTACCTAAAAGACGCAAGACGTCGAAATCATCGGGGCCATATGCTTTCTTAGAGTCATTGAAGGTGAACTTCCATTTGATCTGCAAGGATCCTGTGACACGCTCGCCCACCACACGAGAACGCAAAGGAACCCATTGTGCCTCTACAGACATGTCAGATGCGGCAGGGTCAGTGCGGGGAGTAATACGGATCTGGCCCAAGAACGCATCGTCTTTTGCTGCATCATAAACGGAGATCTCGAGCTCCGACTTCGTGCCAACAACGTCAAACACAGCCTCGTGGTTCCAGACCGGGTTGGATGTTCCCTCGGCGATGTTCAAGTGCGATTCCTGTCGCTGGAACGCTGCCGGGCGTAAATCTTTAGGCTGGCCCATGGGCACACCGTGGCCAACACCATGTCCATGTCCAAGACCGAGACCATGGCCATGTCCATGACCAGGCATGGGAGATTTGCCGAGCGACGGCGTTGCGTTGTTAACAAACTCAGAACTTTCATAAGTGGAAACGACATACGGCTGTGAGAAGTCAGACACGAGTAAGTCACGCGCACCAATGATACTGACTTTGAGTTTTCCTTTGGGCTGCGACGACGAGTTTGTGGTGTGGCCCTTTTCGTCGGTGGTGATAATAACCGGCTGTGCAGAAGATCCAGAGGACTGTGACGATGATGGGTCCTTTATGGGTTCGGTGGTCATGGTGTTTTGCTTCGGTTCCGGGTAATATGAGTCTACATGGTGCAACTCATGACCCTGGAGCGTACCATTAGAGTAGTAAGGCTGCAATTCATTCAAGAAGGCGCCATGCGGAGTGGGCCCCGCATTATGCGGGGCCAAGTCACTGCCATTTGTGTTATAGTTCGCATGGTTGGTGGCCGTAGTAGTGCCGTAAGCCATCGACTGGTCGGAAACAGCAGTGGTCGGCGTAGACGCAAGCCGTTTTGGCAAGAGTTTAATGGAAGATCCGGAACTACCGTTTCCAGGGGTATGGGCATGTGGCGATGTGTTTACAAGATGGTGTGGCCGGGTAGCCTCGGGCGAATGGAGCTTGTAAAACGATTCTGCCTCGTTCAGCAGCTGATCCTTTTTCTGGGATCCGAACCCAAGAATCGATTTGGCGAAGTCACTCATGCTATGGGGAGGGAAAGAATAAAAAAAAGTCTATCTTTTAATTGTTGGTTGAGTTTATGCGGGAATGAGTTTTTTTTTTCTTCTTCCTTCTGTTTGAAGTGTGTTCAGAAACTTTGGTTCTTTCTATGCGTCAGCCTTTTTTGCTCTGGGGGAGTCCGACCGCTTCAGTTTTCTGCTCAGTTTTCTGCTCAGTTGTGGTATTTTTATTTCGACGGCGAATGAAATCTATTTTTTTTTTGTAGTGATAATTCCGTTGACTCTTCGATTGATCAGATCCAGGCGATTTCAGTCGAGTGTCACCACACTAGAAGGTAGATGGGTGGAAGACGTGAGAGACAGAGATATAGATAGAGAGAGCACTCGACGGGGAGGGTGGAGGTATTAGTGAGATGAGACCGTATCCGGGAGTGCGTGTGGGCAGGACCGGCTTTTTCGTCCTTCCTCACTGGTTTTTGCTGACTTCCCAGAACGGCAAACGCACGGCTCAAAAGGAAGAGCCTTTTTTCTCATATTTATTCTATGAATACCAACTTCTCATGTCTTGTCATTTTTTTCATGTTCTTATATATATTATGATGTCGAATTTATATTGAAATCATCAATTGTTTAAAGGGTATGGGGAAAAGAAAGAAATTCTAAGGGACGGAATTCCTGGTGGATCAGAAAAATAAATTAAGCACGCAGGCAGACAGACAAGCAGACAGGCAGGCAGACAGGCAGGACCGAAAAAAGGAAGAGAAAAAAACGATCGTAGTCCAGGCAGGAAAAGCCTCAAAACAATAAGACAATTCCGGGCTGCGTGCAAGCCGATAAGGGGGAAC
>JAJMIV010000022.1:0-52351 GCA_030563445.1 Metschnikowia gruessii
GAAAACTGCCAATGGTACACATGGCTATATGAGTAATGGGCAAGACCAATGGTACCACACTTCAACTAAAATTATGATCTCGTTACAGGGTATTTTGATATTCTTTCGATTTTTTTTTTTTTTATTATTATTTTTTGATTTCCAATTGGAAGCCATTGATCACTCTTCTAAAACCTGGAATCCAGTATTAAAAAAAAATTACGAGCACATTTGACTAGAAAATAACTGCAATCTGGTTAGTGCACCGAATGGTGAAAATGCCTACCAATTATATTGCCACCCTTGCTGAACCAAGTTGTACATACCACACCCCTGTGAAGTCCTGCACAAATTCCCCCTTTTCTCCTCAATTTTAGAGTTACAAAATACATCTTATCTACAATAATAATAAATGCAAAACGGGCCAACAGTAAACGCACTAAAAACAACGGGTCGCGGTTTTCCACTGTGAGAGCCTAAAAGCTCCCCTCTGTTGGCCGATAATCCTGCACATGCTGTATATTATGGATATCTGGGCGCGATGGTTTCTTGGTAATTTCAATCATTTTAATACGAAACTTGGGGGGCGAGGATCTGTAAAGCATGTGTATTTAGTAGGCTCCAACCTTCATTAAACAATCAATTAGAGTCGACAAGGGTATCTTCAGGGGATAAGGCAAGTTTTTTTTTTACGAAAACCTGCTAAATAAGGTGCCATTATGGTGTATTATTATATTTCTGAAAATAACTATGATTCGTCTGCTGCATCTTTTCTCCACGAAATGCTAGGAAATCCTGTGTATTTTAAGCTTGAAGTGCATACATTACGGAAAACCAGGTCGTGCCTAATCCCGGGGGGGAGCTTTTAGAGGGTCGCTTTTCCACCAGTGGCACGGAAATTATTCCAAAGGGAACATGCCCACGTCCCAATTGAGACAAGATCCGAGAAAACGTGCGGCTTCATACTTGGGCGATACCCGCCTTGGAACATGCATGGTTTCGGAGGTTTCGAAAAACGGGGGCAAACAGGATCTTTTGGTTCGGGTGGCAAATCCAAATCGCTCTATATAAGCCGTACTGGCATATTCCATAAAATGTAGCTAATGATTATTTACACCTTCAAGTCACTAACAAGATTATATTAACGGAATAAACATGCTCAAGTTCAACGCGGTTAAGTACCAAAATAACAGACTGACATTCTCCTGGTTGAAGACTCACTTCCAGTCAAGGTGGAAAATGGTAAGTACTTACTTCCTTCAGAGGACGAGATCTTGGTGAAAGTGCATGCCGCAGCACTCAACCCGTTTGATATGATAATCAAGAATAGTCTTCCTGCGTGGCTTTTTAAAGCAGATAAAGGTTTAGGCGTGGACTATTCTGGTGAAGTTGTGGCCATTGGGTCTGGTGCTGCATCCAGTAGTGGATTTGTTGTCAAGGATAGAATTTCCGGGATGTACCAAACGTTTCTTGGCGCCGGGACGGTTTCTGAATACATTTTGATCAACCCCAAGACCACCGGGGCCAATTCCCGCAAAGTCCCCGCCAGTTTATCCTACCAAGAGGCTGCGGCGTACCCGTTGGTATTTGGCACTGCACAAACAATGTTTGATTCGGTCCACAAGGAAAATTCTTTTAACAAAGTTTTGATTTTGGGGTCAGGCACTTCTGTGGGCCGGTTCTGTGTGCAGCTCGCCCTGAAGGTATATGGTTCGAAGGAAATTGTTGTCACCTGTTCGGGGAGAACCGAAGAAACTGTTCGCGACTTGGGCGCCACTTCAGTGATTGACTACACCAAGCAGAAGTCGATATTGAATGCTGTTCTAGCTTCAGTACAGGAATCTGGTCCATTTGATGTAATATTAGACTGTTGTGGAAACTCGGATTTGTTTCCAGAGATTCAGTCTATCATCAAGTCCCGCAAGGATTTTGGGTCTTATGTCACTGCCGTGGGCGACAATAAAAGCAATTTCCAAACAGGTACACTTGCAAGTTTTATGCTTGGAAACCTTTCCACTGGCCCTAGGCTTGTCAAGAACCTACTTGGTTTTCTTCCATATTATTATTCACAGGCGTTTCTTGATGCAAACGGTTCTTGGCCAGATAAGTGTATTAAGAGTTTGGAGGAAGCAAACATGAAAGTATTTATTGATAGCGAGTACGCCATGGTAGATATTCAAAAGGCTGTGGATAGAGTCCAGTCCAATAAGGCAGTCGGAAAGGTGATTGTGAATATCGTGTAAAGGGGACCCCGAGATAGGTCTCAATTTATTGAACCCACATAAATAAATTCAATGACAAAGAAATGGATCTAGTAGGTGACCATCAACTCATGGTTAGGTGGCTTTTTTTACTCTCTTGGTCAGTTCATGGGTGTTTCACATAAAGTGATCCTAACGGTTTCATTTTCTTCAGAAGAATTCTGTAGTGAAATTATTCCACTTTCATTTAGGCTTCCAAACGCGGCCATATTCAAATATCACAATGTCAATCCCCAAATTCGGTACTTATTTATCAGTATTTTGCATATAAAACTGGCCTGATTGGTCTATCTTGGAATAAACTGTATCTGAAGGGGTTTATGGGTTTTATGGGAACTGTTATTTATCACATTCACCAATTGTCTAGTGGGGTAATACAAGGACAAACCAGCAGGGGTTCTCGGTTCCTCTAGGATCCTTTTATTTTCTAAATACCAATGAAAATGGGGGCTTTAAACATACAACTTCAGTTGTTAAAGAATCTTCAGGTATCCTTTATCACAGTCGTAACTAGGATACTGTGTATCAGTGTTGATTGGCGTGGATATATTGACTACGTTTTTTACTAAAAAGTATATCTTTGAAGATTTTGCTGATATCCCTATTTAGTTGCACTAGTATCGAACTAAAAAAATATAAATTCTCGATTTTTTTTGAAAGCCAGGGGTGGAGCTGGACCGCCTCTCGAGAGCCCCTTCCCATATAACTATATTTTTGGACATCTTCCCGGACTCTAACACCATCATTTTCAGAGTCCACGCTTCCGGATTTAGTCAGGTATCTAAATCATTCTTTTTCTTGAATTAGCGGGCACTCTGTCAATTAAGCCGAAGATGCAACACTCAATCAGCACACTCTCTCTAGTAAAGTTCTCTTCTGGGCCTCTTTCAACAAAAACACAAAAACATTGAAAAATAAAGGCAATACTTCAAGTAACTATCATAAAAAGATCTAATCTCTTCATGCTTATTTGAGATCAAAATACACCCGATTTCTCTTCTCCAGAGCCTTAGAACTCCCTGGTATCAGCAGCCACTACGCCATCGTAAATAAGAAATCTTTCACCATCCGACAAATGGTAGGATACGAGCTTTCCTGAGTTTCATTAAAGCCAAGAACAGAAAGAGAGCGTGGGTACCGAAATTGAGCTATTTATTGCCGAATTTCGTTCTCTTTGTCGTCGCCTAGTTTTTTACATATATTGAATCGATGTATTAGATTTTTTTTTAGTAAAGTTGGTCCCGAGTCAGAATCGACAACTAGTAAACCGTAATATATTAAAATATAGCTCAAACTATTTGTCGCTAAATTTCGCACTTTACTAATTTTGATCAACCTGTCCAACCTTCCCTAGGGCCTAGGCTAAACTTACACCCCAAACCAACACTATTCTAACTGGTGAAATAGTGAAATCGTGAAATATCAAAAAGCAAAAAGCAAAAAGCAAAAAGCAAAAAGCAAAAAGCAAAAAGCAAAAGTCACTAATCACTACTCTCCAATAAAATAGAAAATAAAAACTCATCTGACTAATTCTAGTGAAAATCTAAAAACTACCATCGCAACTTGGTCTCTACTATCCATGTACACACCCGCTCAACACTCGACCCCGGCATATGGACAAACCCCCAGGTTATTCTCCCCCATTGTTTCCCCATAAACAACAACAATTCTTCTTTTTTCGCATAAATTCAGTAGCATCACATCCCAAACACACCACCACTTACCCCCGCTTTTTTAAACACGAAATATTCGGAAAATTACACCCCTTTACCGACCTCCATAACGGGGCAGTGCTACACTAGTCACCAGCCGCAGCATGTGGATGCGGTACTTTTGCCATGCCGGCCGAACCGACGCGCACCACATCTAAACCTTGAACATTGACTGTAAACATTTTAAAACTTTTGAATAGCAACATTTTTTTTTTGGATACAAACAAATTGACCTTTTTTCACGATGGACGCTTCGCTGAACCTGAATGAGAAGCTCGTGCAAGGCACCGCTGTCTCTGCTGCGACGTCTGGATCCGGGCAAAATAGCCTTGATTCTCTGGTTTCCGGCACCATATTGGCAGATCTGGTGCACACACCCGAAACACCTGTTTCTTCTGCCACAAAGCCCAATTCCGCCGCTAATACACTTGCCGCTGAAGACCTGGCTTTGGGGTCTGGATCTGCGCAAACTGGCGAAATTTCCCCCGCTTTTGACCATTCTAGCGCCGGCCCTGTTTCTCCCCAAGAAGAGTCGCCTATCGGGACCAAAAACGTGGGTGAAACCGCCGAAACCGGTACAAAAGTGACTGGCGCCGAGTCTGTGCACCCCTCCCAGGTTCCAGCATCCGAAACTCTGGCTAAAATTCCGGTTCAAGCGGCCCCTAAGGACGCAAAACTGGAGTTTTCTGACGTTTCCATTGACCCCCCTCAACAGGAGCACAATTCCTCGGAAAACACCCCCAATGATCCCCAGGAGGCCCCGCTGCAGGAAGTCCCCGAGGAGGAATCAAACCCCGTGCTCGCATCGTTCATGGCCGCGTGTCAACAGGGAGATTTGGCCGTCGTTACTGACCTTATTTCTACGCGCCAAGTAACCGCCCACGATACCTTCAGTCAGGGCATCACAGGGCTCCATTGGGCGGCTATCAACAATAGAATCACTGTAGTCAAGTTCTTGGTTGAAAATCCCTACAGTGCCGCCGACCCCAACCGTTTAGGGGGCACGCTTGCCGCCAGCCCCTTGCATTGGGCGTGTAGAAACGGTTTGGTGTACGTGGTGGACTATTTCTTGTCACACACGTCCGCCGATCCCTCCCTCAAGGACTCCCAGCAATATAACGCGCTTCACTTGGCCGTGCACAGTTCTAACATCACCCTTGTGGTGTATATTCTCTTGAAGTGTGTTCTGATTGACAAATCCATCTATATTGATGAACCCGACAACATCCAGTGTACAGCATTGCACTGGGCCGCATACCAGGGTGATGTCCTCACCGTCAAGGCGTTACTCCGCTATGGAGCAGACGTTTCTAAGGTGGATAAAACGCTCATGACGCCGCTTCACTGGGCCTTCATCCGCGGCTACAAGTCCGTCTTGGCCACCTTGCTCGACGCCGGCTCCGACATCTTCCACAAAAACGACAAAAATAGAGACTCTTTTGGCGTTGCTGTGGACATGAACTGCGAGCCCACGTGGCTCCAGGTGTTGAAGGAGGCCGACCGCAACCCCAAGAAAAACTGGGCCGTCAACTCGCACATTCTCCCCGAGAAAGTTGCTAAATTGATCACGTTTTTCACTCCCTATGTGACGCTCCCAATCGCGCTTAACATCTGCTCTTTTGGTAAAGGTTACGTCATTCCAAAGTTGTTCTTCAGTGTGGCTATCTTCGCAGCTTCCGTTTTATTCTTGCAAACATTCATCATCCCCGCATACCTCCGCAAGGATAAGGCCATTTTCCAGACGCCGTACCTTGCGGGTTTATTCTCCGCCACGGCTAATTGGGCAATTGTAACGTGGGTTTTCGTGTTGCTTCCAGAAGTCTGGACACACGAATTCTTCACTAGCGTTACTCTTGCCATTGTGATTATCGCATTCACGTACTCGTTTTTCAAGGCCATGACCATCAATCCCGGAAATGTGCCTATCCCCACCGACCCCCGTGTTGTTTATGATGATGTGAAGGAGTTGGTAGCCTTGGGTAAGTTTGACACGGAACATTTCTGTGTCAACACATTTATCCGTAAGCCATTGCGGTCGAAATTCTCCAAAGCCAGCAATTCCTTGGTTGCCAGATTCGACCACTACTGCCCATGGGTGTACAACGACATCGGTGTTAGAAACCACAAGCTCTTCCTTACGTTTGTGTACAGTTTGATGGTAGCCATTGTGCTCTTTTCGTACCTGACGATCGACTACTTCGACTTATACGCTGAGGTGATTAGCTACGAGAGTGATGACGATGATCAGTGCTGGTTCCTTTCAGAAGAAGTATGTGTCGGGTATAGGCAAAAGCACTTTCTCTTCAACTTGATGTTCTGGTGTTGGGTTCAGGGCATTTGGATCGTGTTTCTTTGTGTCGTGCAAACTTTCCAAGTCTGCAAAGGACTCACTACCTGGGAATTCAGCACTTTGGACAAGAAAATGTCTAACAAGACATACAACCACTCCACTCTTCCTGGTGATTTCCAAGGTGCAAATGGTGCACCATCTCAGTCGGCCCAGCCCACTCCCCATGGGCACCGCCGTAAGAACGGTTTTGGAACTTGCATGAAGTTGCTTGGATTAGATCAATTCATCATGGCTTTGAAGGCCGGTCTGCTCCTGTTGCTCCAGAAGACTACGCACGATGAAAGATATTCATCAATTGAAAGCTTTGATGTTCCCACCGACTTTGGGTGGAAACAGAACTGGCTTGATTTCTGGTTCATTGGGGAGATTAAATTGAGAAATCTTTTCTTCTTGCCAATTGGCGGAGAAAACAACTTGAACGGACAAGTGGTGGATTACTATAAATTATATGAATACCCCGCCAAGGCATCTGGTGCTGATGCAGTCTAATCAACCGTTGGGTGTTCTGCAGATGCAGCGATAGACTTTATTGGGTGGGATTTAACCTAAAACCACTGGCGGGGTCCTAAATAGACGTTAACTGGCGTATTAACCTCTACTGCGACCGCTTGGAAGTTTTCCTGTTGTATCTTTTAGTCCTGGCTCAAATCAGAGAAGATTTATAGAGGCTTTTGCTCATCATGATGGCTTCAAAAACGTTGTCCGCGTTGTTATGCTTCAACGTGAAGTTTCTCCTTATTTGAAATGTGACTGGCCAAGACTTGAAGCATGTTCTCTGCGGTATTACGCTCATGTTTAAACATCATCCATACATGTGGGGGTACTTCCTCCAAGTCTGAGAATAAGTCACCCCAAAACCTTAAAGTTCGGTCGAAATACGACACTTTTCTTGCGTATTCCTTTGCACTGGGATCAGGAATTCCGTGGTGGTCGTAAAGCCCAAGAAGTCGGACATTGAGCGTGATGATATTGCGGACCAAAAGCTGATCTACACCACTAAGGCTATAGCATCGCAAGTTTGCTGCCGCAACCTTCATAACGCCTAGCAAGTTGCCCGCGAATTGAACTTGATCAGCGTATGCTGTCAGATGCGGCCTCTTCTTGGCCAAATGAATAAGTCCAGAGAGCTGTTGGCTGAGGGATTGAAACTGTGCTTCAAATCCCACCCTGTCAAACATGCTGCCGCTCGCAAAAGAGTGGAGGTGGTGAACAAACCTTTCAGTGGCTCCAGATAAATCTTCTGAGGTATACTGAAAGTCATGTTCACGTGACTCGGGTTCTTGTCCAAGAGATCTTTCAAGGATTGCTTCCTTATTGAGGATCTGGCCGAATCCACGAAACAGTGGTCTCAGCATGAGGTCCATACCGTACGGTTTTTTCTTGTGGCTATTGGGTGCCGCCAGTGCTACTGTTGAGCAAACTAGGGCGGTTGCAAGTAAAGGGAGTAAATTCAGAAGTCTCATTTGCTTAATTGAACTAAAATAGTATGGGTGATGTTTTTAGGTGACGTGGGACTCTTCTTATAGGGTGGCGTTGTGTTTCTTTTGGTGGCGTTTGGACAATTGAAACAAATGATGCTTTTCGGGGAAAATGTGGCTTTGCGAAAAGCCACCATTTGGTCTCTGACGGGTGTTGCAGTGAAGATTTCTTGCCGTATCCCATTGGTTTGAACTTATTGCGAGCCCGAAAAGTGGTATTTTGTTGGAATATTCACATCGAATATTTGGCTATGGTAATCACATTGATAATGTGATGAACTGGTTTGAACCCTCCATTATTGTGACTACATCGGTGTATCCATATTGTTGGTGGCAAGTTTTATTGTTTCTATGGAAGCGGGACCTTTATTTCACTACCCATTTGAGTGCCGAAACTATGGCCAAGTTTACAAATGACTAGCCAAGATTCCAAGTACATCTTGCGCTCTATCGAAATGGCGCTTGAACAGCATCTTTATGCCAAATGGTACGTATGCATACTCGCCCAATGCATCCTTCATCATTTGCAAATACCGTTTGTACAACGACACCCGGTGGGCATACCCGTCAATCAGCAGATCGGGAGCCCCGTGAACATTGCATAACGCCAAAAGCCGAACGTTGAGGTCGATTAGTGGCCAAACTAAATTGTGACCCGGTCCTTTGATCGCTTTGAAATGCTTCAATCCCTCGATGGCCTCGCCCATGGTCTGGAACATGTACTGGGCAAATCCGAGCTGCAATGCAAGTTGCACGTCTGGATCTCCTGCCTTACTGATTGCTTCGGTGATGGTGGTGAGTGTTTTATCGAGACTTTCGCCCAGCGCCTCAAATCCCTCCACAGCAAACCGGGAGCCCTGGGCAAATTCCTTAAGCCGCGCCACAAATGTGTTCAAACGGGCTTTCAAGATATGTGCCTCTTTTACGGGGATTCTGGCGTGAATTTCGGGGACAGGCGTTCTTTGTGAGATCTGGCTTGTATCCATTTTTGAGCTAGGTACGTTTTCTGTGGTTCCAGCAACATCTCTTCGCCACACGGTATGTTCGATAGGGCTGGTATGGGAAATTAATGTTGAACTGTCCCTCTTTGCGTGTCCCATTACTGTTAGGCTAGTCGAGATTAACATTACAGTTGCAAACCAAGAGAACTTGGGAATCATTGTGGAGTATGGTTCAGGATTCAATCGCGAGGGGCTACTGTTTTTGGGGAGTTGTTTACACAGGTGAGATTTTGGAGCCCTTTAAACAGGTGTGATTTTGGAGCCTTTTAAACAGGTGAGATTTTGGGGGAGCTTTTTATGGGTGCACTTTCAGTCAGCTTCCTTATGACTTTGTTGTGGCTGGTTAAGATTTTGAACACCTCGCTCCAAGGTTACTCAACTGAATTCTTACTCGGTAGTAATGTTTGTGCCGCAATTATAAAATTGCCAAATATGAAAATTCGGCTGTGTGGAAAGATTCAAACCCATGGGCATTCCATATGAAAGCATTAACACTTTTGCAGTGACCATAGTGGATTGTTTCGTTGCAAATTTCATTTCGGAAAGTCTAAATTGCGAACGTGCAATATTGTCCAAGGAATCAGACCCATGGAGGGGAAATCCCTGGGTTTTGGGCTTTTTTGTGTTTTAATTGAGAGCGTCATCCTCTTGGCTATGTGCTCATTCACATGTTGTATTGTGAGCAAATATTAGCTGTACGTTGGTATCTTTACTGGTGCTTAGTATTGGGCCTGTTTAAGAATCCCCTCATTGCTGCCTGCGTTACTGGTTGGATCTTTCGAAACCCATCAGCAATGACCCCTGCTTTGTACTCCGGCACTCGTGAAACATACAAAATTACAGAATGCAGAAAATACCCTCTCAACGTGTTTTAAAGCTTTTCACACCAGCCACACGTTCCCAAGCACAAAACTCACAAAAAAGTATCAATAGAACGACCGAGTTATTTCCTCGTTTGATGGAGCAACTAGGATAATTGTTGAGACCAAGGCTCAGTCGGAATATACAAGAATATGAAAATTCTTAGCTTATTTGATCTACTTAAAGTTTAATGATGAAATGGATTTCAGTACTTCATATGTGCTAGTATCAGTTCGCGATTATTTTGAATTAAAAGTGACAAAATGGAATACAAGAGTTTATTTAAGTTTTCTAGAAGCCACTTGAGAGTGTTCTTAAAGTATTCTAGACGGTTCAGCCACTTGAGCGGGTAAGCATATTCGGTCTGGGACTTTCATTTCTCAGTGACGAAATATTTTGCGGTTATTACACATAAAAACGTAAATTAGCTGTCTACTTGGAATAAAAATATTTTCATAGTGAGAAAATATGAGAATAAGTGAGAATACATGAAATCCCGCATCTCATGTCATTCTAGTTGAAGAAATACCAGTTGTCCTTTCACTGATAAGGCATGTCTCGTAGATAATCATAATTCTTTTCAGGTAAACTTATTTCTGGGCTTTTATTGACCGCAGTGAATGCACAGAATATTCATTATGCATATTTCACAAGCTATATTGATGGTTGTCAATTTTGGGGATCCAATCATCTACAAGCTGCATATAATATATAGAACATAGTTTTGCTAATTTCGAGGAAATTTTCATAATTAAAGTTTTTTCTTGCTATGAGCGAACAATCCACGGTCGTATGTTCTAAGTCGTAGCTGGTGGAACTCGGGACTATTGTTTTCTCCTAGGCTCTCCTCCCCACTTGTTTTGAAGGAGCAAGGAATGTAGATAATTTTTGGAAAACCCCAATGTTTTCTTGAATTTTTAGTCCTTCTGATGATCACTTTTTTCCCCACTAATAGTCAATTTCATATGGAATATATACACAATGTGGTTACGTAGATGAGGCCTTTTCATAAAATAATTACCCCGTTATAGCGATCCCCCGTTGAAATCGCGGTTGCGAATGTCCATGACTGTCTGCTAAACCAAGCTAAAGTAACGAAACGTGCAATATATTCAGAATTATCTGGAATTGACCTTTTGAGAGAATTTTTAAATGTGATAATCGGGAAAAAAAAAAAGCAAAAAACTGGTGATTGTCCATTTTTTCTTCGAGGTTGAACGTTCTCACCAAGTACAAAATTTTCACTAATTCGCACCAAAGTGGTATGTTTCTAAAAACATTTGTTTAATCAACAATTCATCAGAGAAAAAAACTATATGATGCAAGACTAAAGAAGCCATTACATAAATATCTAAAGCGAAAGAGCCACTTAAAACTATTCTTTATTATTTAATAGTGAAAAACTCATATTTTCAAAATATTTAACACCCCACTGGTGGTGAGTTTTCAGTTTTGTCGTTACAATTATATAGCCCCACCCTGAATTGATTTTGTCAAACCAAAATTGAGCTTGCACTCTTTAAAACGCAATGTAAAACCACTCCTGGTCAGAAATTGGTGATACTTTCGTGTCCCCTGGTGACCCCGAAGAATAAAATTTTCGACCGTTTTTCTCGTGAACCCTTCCTAATATACCATGAAAATTACTTCGATTGCCTGAAGTCCGTACCAATATTGGGCGACCGTCATTAATCAATACCGGAGTGAATAATTTATGCCATTTGAGTAATGTACCTTTTTGAACTCCGTTCTATTTCTTCGAAACTTTTTTTCTTTCCGATTTCTACCGACTTCTACTGTTTCTGTCTATTGTTGTCCTCCCGTAGTTGGAGATCTTTTCCTCTACACTATTGATTGAATTCGCAGCTTGTTCGTATTCACAAGTTTTCAGTGCCATTATAAAGGAATACGTTTTTTATCAATTAATAACGCGCACCCAACAGACTCTTTACTGTAACAAAAAAACACTAATGAAGATCACAACTAAAATATTCCCACTGTTGGGTACTTCATATCACTCAGCTAACTTATCACATGGCTCCACCCAATGTCATAAATAGCTGCCTAAAGTATCGTCAGTTATAGATAATACAGATGAAACTTCCACAAACCTGGCTATTTCCCCTAGGGTGTTGGGTATCACTACTTTTACGGGCTATCACTGAAATGCACAAGACATATCCAGGGGAATACAAAGATCCTGATATCCAGTTCAATAGTATTGTTACTGTTTGCTTAGTGACTATAGTTATAATGCAGGAATATATACCGAGATTGGTGGAGCCACATGAAAAAAACATGAGCAGGCCTTTGAAGAGAGATTTTATTAGCGAGTTTCGCATTTTATTGTACATTTTGTCGTGGTGAATCAACGCATTGCTTATGGGAAACACAAACGTTCGTTTTCGTGAATATTGTCATTCGCGACCCCGCCCCCAGTACTACACCCATGAGAAGCACCGCTTCCATAACAAAATAGACAGAGATAATGGAACACAAATGAACTCACATAATGCTTTCCACATTCCGGCTTACCGTATTCTTCAACTGACTCATCAAAACCCTTTAAATATATTACTATTATTTTACTATTCCAGCAAATAATATCCACTTTAACCCCACGTTTTGAAGGTCGTGCGGGAATCATATCCACACCCAACGCCAAATCTCACGCGCACACCATCTACTAACTTCCTACAATCACCAAATCTACTTCACTTTACACCACAACAACACCATGACCAATCCGATCTTTGTCATAGCAAAACCACAGGAATATGACTACTCTGCATTCTTTGACACTGCAATTGCCAAAATTCCCGCGTCTGCAAATAGTGTTAATGTCCTTATCACCTCACAAATAAATCACTCCACTGAACTAAACATTCTTCTTCTGGCTGTTTATACTTCGATCCGCGGAAAACTCGTGGCTTTGGGATTCCCGTACACTTTTGGCATAGACGTTTACGTAAACCGTGTTCCAGCGGCTGTGGGCTCGAATTCCCCGGTGTTTTACGTTGATGGCGAATCTGTGCCCGATATTTTCCCCGACATTTTGGGTGAGTCGAACTTAATAGGCTTAAAACTGGACATTTTGCCGCTTTCTGTCGAAAAAAAGGACCCTATTTCGACCGGGTTCCGCTCAGTGGATACCCTGGCCGTTGGAGGCACGTTTGACCATCTTCACGACGGTCACAAGATCCTCTTGCTGATGACTGCTTTTGCTGCAAAAACACGGATAATTATCGGAGTCACGGGGTCTGAACTCCTCAAAAACAAGAAATATTCATCTATGATTCAGCCACTAGACGTGCGTGTGAAGAATACATGCAGATTTCTCCAGAAAGTCATGTACCCAGGCCAAATGTACGAGGTCTACGAGATGAAAGACGTGTGCGGACCTACGGCGTTCCTTGCTGATATCGATGCCTTGATTGTCAGTGAGGAAACCTACAACGGTGGTAACTACGTAAATGATCGCCGAGCAGAAAGGGGCTTTGGGGCTTTGGGCATCATATGTGCAAAAGTCATTGGTGGCGACGGCTCTTCGAGCAACAACTGGGAGGGGAAACTCAGCTCCACGGAATTGCGCAAGCTCGAGTTCGAGCGCTCCAAGTAGGCAGTGCCACCCAACGAATCCCGCCAATGCCCGCCAAAAAGGATACATGTGAAGCATCGATTTACTATATGTACAAGGAGTTCGAACCTACTTCTGGGTCTCCAAACATCCTTCCGTCCCTTGAAAGTTGCCTTCTCAACCGATAGAAATACCCTTATCAAGAGGATTTGTTCTCCTTGGGTTTCTGTCACGGTGATCCAACGCAAGCGAAACATGAGACTCGAACTTGGCGATCTCTTCGAGTAAACTGAATCCCTCTTTCTCGGTTTCGAGATACCTTCCTTTATCATTTAGGTCTGCCAACGCAATTCGGATCTTGTCGAAAGCAGGCAGCCCAAGCCCGAGTTTCTTCCGCAACCTCTCCTTCGTCTCCTCAAACGGTTCTTCGGGGAAAACGGCAAACACAAACGGTTTGCTATGTGTATAAGCTGTCGACTTGTGGAAGTGGAACACTGGGATAATGTTCAACAGTTTGGAGTGTTTTTGCGCCTTTTGGAACTCGCTGCGGATGACTGGGTCCGTGATCTCACTTCCATCTTCTGTTTCGGGCTCCGTGTACCTTTTGAACATATCGTGACTCACTAGGATCTCCACCTCCGCAGGAAGGTAACCACAATAAACTTCAAGTTCATTGTTGAGCTCATCAATTGATCTGTCAAACTTAATAAGATCGACGTATTTGTTGTTTTGACCTGCCCACACGAGCAACCCGCTGAGTTTTTCTTTGGGTAAATCAACCTTCTGTATCAACTTTTGTATCAAAGCAGACACTGTGCTTGTTTTTGGAACAAGCAAATCGAACAAATGATCTTGGTAGATACTGTCAAGCCAGTGGATCTTGATAGCCTTCATGTTTTCATACTCTCTCAACGTGATGTTAAGAATTTCATACTCGAACTGGGATATCGAAGATACTGCAACTTGCCTGGTGAAAATCTGCGAGAGAGATACATTTGACGATAAAGGAAGCCTCACGCCGTGGTTGTTGACCACAAAGAGTCGTAAGTAGTTAGGATCAACCTTTTCTCCGATTTTGCGCGCAATGCTTGCAGCAAGCTCCTGGTACGTGTAGGTTGTTGAAACCCATAAGTCGAATGACTTGCTCATTTCCTTGGCAAGTACTAGCTCTTTGGCCTCCGAAGAATCTGCATTCAATCCATTATCTTCACGTGAAATGTCCTCTTCGGCAACAAAATCGCTATCCTCCTCCTCCTCGCTAACCTTGCAAGGTTTGACCTGAAGGTGAAGTCTTGTTAACAAAAACTTGAAATAATCTTGAACGTTCCCGAGCTGGTGTTCCGATGCAAAGGATCTCACATCGCCAACCTGCACGGCCAAAATATCACCAGTCCCCAATTCGCTCTTCTCTAATGTAAGACTTGCATCAACAGGTTCCACCTTCAAGCGCGAGATCTCTTCATAAAATTCCAATGGGGTCGCTGGATCAAACCCAAGAAGTTTGTTTAGCGATGTCTTCAACTGAGAAATGACAAGGTTTTTACTCACTGTAGCGAATGTGAGTCCTCTGACTGTGTCCAAGACGGGATCAAAATATTTCAAAAATATAGTGATTGGATTCTCAACTTGTGTCTGGGTCAAGGACAAACTATTGTTAACAATTTTTACCGAAACAGCATCAAAGTCGAAACTCTCGGGCACCGTTACTTGGTCTTGGGTTTCAATGTGAAGCAAGTCCTTCCTTGTTTCCTTAACAAAAAAGGCAAACTCGTCGTACTTTCTTCTGAAACATTGGTTGTAAACCTGGTTCACTGATTCATGGAGGTATTCTTCGGCAACAGCAACATCGGGTCTGTTGGTCTTATTGTTGCGCTGTTTCATAATCATCAATGAAAATGGACAAGAGGACACATCAAAATCGTCATCTACAATCAGAGATTTCGCCAAGTCCTCATCACAAAGAATATCTTCTTCCTCTTCTTCTTCAGCTGGTTCAGCATAACCTAGCTTTTGCGCAACAAGCTTGTATACCGTGGAGAACTTTGCATCTTTCCTGACCTTTATCGTTATTGGATAGGCCCTTGGGTCAAAAATTTCGGGGTCATACTCCTTTGGTTTCGTTGGGTCGGGGCAGACGTCGAAGCCATTGAAGAAAGTGAAATTATCAGATGTCACTATCTTCACGTGTAAGTAGTATAGAGCTTCACGCTTTGCCTTTTCAATTCTAGCCATTTCCTCTCGTTCTTTTTCAATCTGTCCCGACACATGTTCGGGGACTGTTGCTAATGTATCAGGTAAGATAGAGGGTAAGTCGTTCTCGCGGTAATACACCAACATATAAGCAGAAGTTGCCTTTCGAATCAAATATTCGTTTTGTTCCATTCTTGAAAGCAGCCTGACCTGCTGCGGAGTCAAATCGGCCGCACCAAAGTTCTCTTTGAATACTTGACTTTGGGTCACTTTCCAGACCCTGTCATCATCAAAGCGCAACCAAGTAGTACTTGTGCTCTCTGGTTTTATCATGGCATAGTAATGACCATTCGAGATACTTCCTTGGTGAACAAGCACACCATGGAGTTTGTAATTCCAGTTCTGATTCTTGACGCTTTCATCCAACTCTTCGTCAAGATAAGGGCGAAGATCAATATTGTCTGGAAATTCGTAAAAATCATCGATTTTGACCAAGTCATCAACCATGAAATCGTACTCGAATCTCTTAAGTTGCAAATGGAGAACTGGAGGGAAAGATTCGAAAACGACACCTTTCTTTGCATCTTGGTAACCGTATTCTTCACCAGCCTGATATTTGTTCTCCCCATCAAGCATTTCAATCTCAATATAATTCTTGAAGGATTCCTGTACGTTTTTGAAGCCCTTTACATTAAGTTGGATATCCCAAAAATCTTCGACCCTGGCAGACTCGTAAGGGACATTGACACACTTGATAAACGACTTCATTTTTCCAACGAATATGTCGTTCAAGTTATTTTCAATGTCTGAGCCCTTCATTGCAGACTCCAACTTGTCCATCAACACACGGTTTAATTCCTGGACGTCATGCTGAGTGAAAGCCTCGCTTGAGTCCCAACCAAAGGATTTAGTTAGTTCCATAGTACCAACGGGTTGATCGGAAGATTGCATGAGATAGAATATCCTTTGCAAAGCCAATGCAACAGCTTTACTATTTTTGTTGGACGCATCGGGTGATACCTGGTCCTCGGTAGGGATTTGACACACCAAGTTCCTGAACTTTCTTGTAGTGAAATAGGATTGCAAAAGAGAGTTTAAGTAACAGGTGGCACCTTGGTTATTCAAACCAACGTAGCTAGTGCTCAACTTTGAGTCGTAGTTGATGAAATTGGACCACAATACCCCGGTGGAAGAATCATCGACTACGCGAACAAAACCTGTGATGTTGAGTTGGTTATTCTCCAAGATTGGATGAGACTGGCCGACTTTCAAGGGGTTAGAGAGATCCTTGCAGGATATAAATGAAGAAAAGCCCCAGTCGGTTTCGTTCTTGTTGAATCTGTGGCTCGAGCCAGAAGGATAGTGCGAGGCGGGGTATAAAGGGTTCCATACATCAAGGGCAAATTGAGCGCAAATGTACCAATCAGGGTTTGTGGTGCCATCTTCGTCCACAGGAGGATGAGGTTCCATATATAGAGATACCGCGTCGGCATTTCCTCTGGGGAACAACAAGATATTCCATTTGTAGCCACCGCACTCAAATGGCGGACTGGACAATCTGTTTTCTTTCCTGGCAGAGGACCAATCTTTGATTTCCCACACGAAGTGCGAGGAATCTTTAATGGGATAATCTGGGACTGGCTTCATCAACCGGTCAGCCAATGCCTCGTACTCGTCGGCGTGGGGGTACAGTGCGATCCCGGTCTTTACTGGCGGGGATGCAATTGGGCCGTTACCGTCGTCAAACACTTCGTTCAGATTGCTATCAATGAGTTCAACATCCGAGGACCCGGAATTCTCAACATCCGATTCCTCCACTGCAATGGCTTCAACAATGTGTTGGAAATCACCATCTGTTTCGATATCGACCATGCCGGTTATAGTATCGTCGGCGAGACCATTGGTCTGTTCTCTTCCATCCATCATGTTTATGGAATCGATTTGGTATTCTTTAAGTTTGGTTTTTTTGGTTTTGGCACTCTTTGGGTTGGGTTCTTTGGGTTTAGTTCGTTTCGGTTTGGTTCGTTTCGGTTCGGTTGTCCGGGCTCGGTTTCTTGGTGTATTTAACGACTGCAGAAAAGATCAACCTCAACGCTCAAAGATCAACGCTTGTGGGACGGGGTGGCGGGTCGGGGTCGGCGGGTAATTGACAATAAATTTGAATGCTTTTTTCAAAATAGCCAGCACAAACAAGAAATATCTCCAGGTAAAAATATTCCTCAGTTAAAAATTCCTTATTTTGAGTGTAAAAGGGGTTGATCACGCTTTTTTTTTTCTAGGATGGCAATGTTAAGGACGCCGAGAATACAGAATGCGTGGACTGAGCGGGTGCTTTGTGAGTAAAAAACTGACCTAAAAGCTTATCTCAATGAAAGTTGCCGATAGAGATTTGTTCAATTTTTTTTACTATGGATCCTGAATAGCCACTAGTTAAATTGAATTCTTGCAGGCTCAAAAGATGGTCGGAAATGGATAAATTAGAAGAAAATAGCCAAACACAAAACGGTGGGTTATTGACTAGGGAGAGATTCCGAGATAAATGATCTGCGGTTATGTCACGTGGAGCTGTGGCCGGAGTGTAAGGATGTGGGGCGATCACGTGGGTGAGCACGTGTTAAGAGTAATCCATCACGTATTGTATCACGTGATGTAACCAGTTAATAGAATACTTGAAGTGTATGAATTATTTTATTTTAAATTACTTGATTTTTTCCGAGTTTATTCTCACGAAGAAGGCAATGAAAAAAGCAGTGATGTATCCAGTTCGTGGTAGAAGATAATGTGGATGTATATGGCACTGGAAACTGTTGACTCTTGAGTACCTCCAGTTAATGCCTAGGTCTTGTATTGATTGGCAATTATCACTAAAAAGACCAAACATATATGTTGTTCATTTTTTGGTAATTTTATTATCCTCTTTAATATCTTCTACCCACCTTTCTATATAGTACATTATTATCTTACTTCCAACCTTCTATATAGTACATTATTATCTTTTATCCCACCCGTATTATTACCCTATCGTTATATACGGTTGGCCCAGGCGCGAAGTAGTACCACTATTCTAAGAGTAGCTACCGACTTATTCGTGCACGGATTGAATCTTTATTGTATAGGTAATTTGTGGAAACATATATTACTTAATATTACTTAATATTACCTCAATTCAATTCTTAAGTAAGTGAGAGAAAAAGGGATATGGAATATTAAATCCATTGTTCATCTAATCATGTATCGTTATAAAGAGGATAACTGTAAACCTCTCAACCAGACATACTATATTGGTACAGTGGCCAATTGCAATAGACTTCCATTGAACTTCCATTTTTTTGGGACTGGCAATTGAATAGTGGTTAGATTTACTTTTATTGTATTGATATTATTTCTCATAGGTTATGTTCCCTCAAATATATAACAGAACCATCTTCGTGATGAGCAGTCACGGATAATAGCCACAAACTAAATCAACATTTTCTGGCATGGCTGTAAGATTTTGAACTTCATTTCTTACCCTAATACAACTGATTAAAGTGTATGGGACACCAATAAACCCAAGCCTTCTCCTTAGGATTCGAATTGGGAGACTGCGCCGTTGTTTTTGGAAATTCAAGCAAGGTTTAGAAATGATTTTAATAATGTTATTTCAAATTTGATCTTTCACGATGAGATTACTATGTTCTGGATCTTATCCGATTGTATGAAACCGGTGTTCAAAAACCAAAAATATCCTTTCTGTTTCACAATTCATCTGTTCTCAAGATAAAGAGTAAAAGTCCTTTGGGCAAATTTTCGGAAACTAATATTCGAACCTTTGGGAAGCCTCACACTTCATTTTTGTATTCTTGCGGGGAATTAAACAGTGTGTTTGTGTCGTAATAGATCCCTTCAAAAATGATCTTCGCGTAAAATACATGGCTGTAAAAAGGAACTTAGACACCGAAAGAAAGACCTTATTTGCACTGAAATTTTGGTGAGGAAGAGATTTTTAGTTGGAAAATCTCCTCAGTCTTAATTGCTTGTTTATTGCTAAATAGGTATTCCCAAACGAACATAAAGTTTTTAAAACAAGTTTGGTTTGAAGAAGGTATCTTTACTAGCCTTAAATTCAGTGTTAATCCAAGTAATCATGTTGTTGCCATACACCATATTACTTACAGATGTTCCATAGTAAAACATTCACTTTCCAATTTTGTGAAATTACTCTGTGGTGTAAGAAACTTTATTTTCAAAAGAAACAAATCGTATTAACGATCTTTTCAGAACAGACTTCAGCATTGACATTTAGAGTTGAGGTTAATCCAACTACATTACCGTGAAATAATTTAGTTGAAGTGCTTATTTGTGAATTCAAATGTAAGAACCTTTTCGTCCGAAGTTAAATCCTTTTTATTACTTAGCTCTAGAATAATCTCAGACATTTTTTCACAGCTTTTCAGGAAATCTTATAGGAACTTAGGCTGTTCTTTACCTACAGAATCATCATTGTCAGAGCTTTTTACAATACAAGCAGTGAACGAATAAATACAGAGTTTTCAGATAATCCTTTTTCTTTGAATTATAAACTCGCTTGAATGGAACCCCGTTTTCCCCCGAAGAAATCGTACCTCGCCCCGAAATATTGATTCCCTACGTGACTTGCATAAATCATACTTTTTCGGCGAGATGAAGTGAAGTTTTGGGAAACAAGAAATCTTGTGTTGCAATAAAATAGTTCACAAAGTGAATTCATAGTTTTCAAAAAAAAAAGAGGTATTTTGGAATTTCTATACAAGAAAGACGCGTTTATGTAACCCTTCCCAGGTTCATCTTCCTCGCCCCCAACATGTCCATAAGCGGCCAAACCTAGTAAAACACGAACTCCGAAATATCTGTGAAGCCCCCAAAAGTGGATACCTGAAATGTAGTAAAACACGTGGAGATAATTTCACGTATCGAGTTTTACCTGAAACACAACAAATCCATTATTCTCGGCTGCGGAACAAAAAGGGGCAGAGCCGTCCATTTCCCCAATAGGAAATTCGAGAAAATACTACAATAAGAGGGGAAATGATGATTAAGAGTAAAAAGGCGATGAAATTCACTGAATTTTGGCGCTTAGTTTAATAATTTTTCATAAACGTGTGCATTTTTGTTATCTGTTTTTTTACGCTGTGTTCGTTTCTGGATCCTCCAATATAACGTCTAACACGCTCTACACCTATTAAGCTGAATTGGGAAATCCACAGAATTATATGATGGCACCCCGCACAAATCAGTCACGCCCATGAAGAAATATAATAGAACCTTCACATTAAAAACTGGCGGATCCAGTCTATAAAACAAACGCAGGTCTCTATAAAGATACACGTGAACAGGCCCTGGGCCTGGGCCTTAGTTGACTTAACACGTAAACACTTTGTATGTTCTCAACACGCACAAAATTTAGCAAAAGCTTACATGTATTCAACAAACTTTTACTAGTAGTCAACAAACTTTTACAAGTATTCAAATTATTCACATACACTACATTCTGCATTCTCTAGCACCAATACATGGGGCTCCACAGTTTGATGCAATCGCTTATCAGGCCGTGGCGAGCCTCACGCCATGGGGCCACGCGGCCGATTGGCACTCTCCTTCACCGGGCACGGCACGACCAGAACGCCAGAATGCCAGAATGAAAAAAAGCCCGGCGTAGAAGATCCACCACGAAAATTATTTCCGTTCTGGGATTTGGTATTGTGAGCCTTGTGCTTGAAATTCTGGCCCGTTGAAATCCACCAGTTTATTGTATTCTACACTGATGTGCCACGTAACCATGGTCTTACACAATGCCAAAAAAGAAATAAACCCCAGCTACGTGGCCATTTGGATGGGTCACGGACCGGTCACGGACCGGAGCCATATGCAAGCGATAAGCAGTATTAGTGTCCAGAAATGCGATGAGAGGTGCAACCCGAAATCATCAGAAAGTGAGTGTGTAATGCGGGAAAGCGATGAGGCATTTTTTTCATCATTTTCCTCCATTTTGCTCCATTCTCCTCCATTTCTCACCTTTTTCGGCCAATCACGAACCTCGTGGGCATGCAATACATAGGCGAGATGTAGGTCTGGAAGTGTTCTGCAGGATGCAGAGGCCATGCGGTAATAAACTTGTATATATGAATCAACTCAAAGATGAATCATCTCAACGATTCGGGATGGATAGGGGGCCAGAAAAAATGAAATGGTTCAAAAAAATATTCTCTCAAAAGGTGCATTTTTCTGACGGCTGGCCTTGAGCAAGGGTTGTGAGTCAGGGTCGTTTGACAGCAACCGTGTTTTAGGTAGACGGAGAATGTGAATGGAATGGAGTTTTTTGGGCGGCGCACGACCTTAATGGAAGTGGCCAGACTGGCCAAATGCAGAAGCCAAATGCAGAAATCGTCGCAGGATTTTCGTGGTGCCATGTCCCGATCGATGCCATCGCTCAACACATCGTGTACATTGCCCGGCAATATACATTCTTGCCTAATCCGGGCACATAAGATACTGCTTTTGAGATCAGGCTCTGGGCAACAAGAAGCAACACTGGGTACAGTATTACGATTGGTATTTTCAACAGTAAACTTTTTTGTTATATTATGTTTTACTTTATTTTATTTTCGTTTATCGTTTACTTTTGACCTGTGGCGGCTACCAACATGGCTGGCTATTAATTCGCTTCAGTTTTATCAATGCTACAGTAGTGCCAAGACAAAGTGGTGGATTCAATCACAACTCGTCTAGTATGTAATCGCACTCGCACGACTTTACTCAGATTGCGACCCACGAAAAACCAAACAGCAAAGACGAGAGGCCCCCCTCCTTCCGGCAAGGGGGCCCGATTTGCGAGATACTTTCAGGAAAATTCACGAACCTTTCGGGAAATTTTCGGGAAATTTCCAGGAACCGGGTAAGGCCCCTGAATATGGCCTATTTCGGAAAGAATTGCTTCCTTTAGAAAATTAAATGTCTCAGGAGCAAGTGCTGAAAATGACGAAAACTTTTCCACCGCGAATTCTGCCAGTCTCAGTCTCAGCACCAAAATTCTTCTCAGTCTCAGTGAATTCGTAATGGCCCCGTAGCCTAACCTCACAGCCCACCACAGCCTAAACAGCCCACCACAACCTAAACAGTATTCATGAAACACCCAATAAAACAAGCTCCACTAATGGAATTATTGTAAAATTTTGGGCAACTGGCTAAGCCACTTCAGTTTCAATTAAAACACTTTAATTTTCATTTTAACTCTGAGTTTTTTAATGAAACAGTGTTGACCCATCAATCTACATTCTATTGCTATGGTAGAGTTAGTACAGTGCCAAGTAACAAAACTGTAGCACTATCGTATACAACCGAGCACCTCATCACATACCAAACATTCAACTGATTGAACACACTCAAAACATTTATGATGGATCACATACAACTAGTACATCATGAGAAACCTGTTTTAACGTTTTATTGTTCTTTTTTTTTTTAACTTTTTATTTCACTTTACTTTACTTTTTTGAGATCCCTTACTGAACTTACCAAAAGAGCTAAATTAAATACCATCCAGCTGAAACACGGAAAACCCAACCCGGAAAAATCCACGCCACACCCACGCTCATACTCGCTCACTGGCGCCCCTTTTCTTCTTTTTTTCTTCTCCGCGGTCTAGACTCACTACCAGCAATATTTCCTTCAAAGCCAGATCTCATAACCGTACGCCAATATGTTGGTCCTGCACACACAATACTCACCACGGCAGCCCACTCCTATAAAACAAACAAGGCCCGCTCGCACTTTTTTTTTTGCCCACCACCGCCGAATTTTTCTTGCTACAAGGTTGAACCGTTTCTACAGTCACTCATTTACCCCATTCTTTCTTTTTTCCCGTTCTTTTATTGTCTCCAATAAAACCTCGCAAAAAGTTCCCTAGAATAAGAACAACCTTGTCTCCTACTTTCGTTTTGCAAATTCGCCCAGGTCGCTCTTTTATCCCTTGCTAAATATGTTGTTTAACGCTGTTGTCAACGCCGCACTTTTGGCCACCGCACTCGCTCAGCCTGTGCAAAAGCACCAACACCACCAGCACCAGAAAAAGGATGTTGTCACCCGTACCGTGGTTGTGACCATGGACGCCGATGAGACTGATGCTCCTGCTCCAACTACCCAAGTTGCCGCCGCCGTTGCTCCATCGGTTGTCTCCTTTTCGTCGGCCTCGTTTTCCGGATCTTTCTCCCACTCGTCGTCTTCGTCTGCTCCTAAGGCTCCAGCTGCTGCTCCTGCCCCAGTGACCACCATTGTCCAGGCCCCAGCCCCAGCCCCTGCTGCCCCAACCACCACCTCGCCAGCTCCTGCTCCAGTGACCACCACCACGCCAACCACGGCTCCAACCACGGCTCCAACCACCACCTCCCCAACCACCACTTCCTCCACGAAGACCTCCACCTCCACCTCTTCGACCGCCTCCCCTACGGCTACCGGTGCTTTCACCGCCCCAGTTAAGGGTATTACTTACTCCCCTTACGCCGCTGACGGTACCTGTAAGTCTGCCGGCCAGGTCAAGTCCGAGGTCCAGGCTCTTTCTGGTTACGAGGTGATCAGACTTTACGGTGTTGACTGTAACCAAGTTCCAAACGTCTTGGCCGGTATGGCTTCTTCCCAGAAGCTTTTCGCTGGTATCTACTTTGTCGATGCCATTGAGGCCGGTATCCAAGAGTTGGCTGCTGCTGTCACTGCCGCCAACGGTTGGGACCAAGTCCACACTGTTTCCATCGGTAACGAGTTGGTTAACGCCGGCGCTGCTACTGTTGACCAAATCGCTGGTTACGTTGCTACTGGTAGAGCTGCCTTGAGAGCCGCTGGTTACAACGGTCCTGTTGTTTCCGTCGACACATTCATTGCTATCTACACCCACAAGGGTTTGTGTGATGTCTCTGACTACATTGCAGCTAACGCCCACGCCTACTTCGACGGTGGTGTTACCGCTGACAACGCCGGTACTTGGGTCTCTCAACAAATCCAAGGTCTTGCCAACACCTGTCCAGGTAAGCAAGTTCTCATTGTCGAGTCCGGATGGCCAACTCAAGGTGAGACCCTCGGAAAGGCTGTTGCCGGTGCCTCCCAACAAAAGGCTGCTCTTGCTGACATTGCTTCTAAGGCCAAGGACCAAGTCTTCTACTTCAACGCTTACAACGACTTGTGGAAGGCCGACGGTTACCTTAGCTGTGAAAAGTACTGGGGTATCTACTCCTCTTAAGTTTCCAGTTAGACACTGAGTTTTTTTTATGTTTTGTTTCTATTTGCAATGTTCGCCGTTTTTTTGGTGGGGGTTGCGAATTAGCTTGAGCCCTTCGATACCACCCAAGATTCCCAATCTTGTTTTTTTTAGTTTAAGGGAAGATGGCCATACCGCCAGCTTCCATGTATAGTTCAAGTTTGTTTACTTTTTTATTATTTTTCATTATTTTGTATTCTTTCCCGCGTGGCCCGTTTAGGAAAGTCCCTTCTCGTGCCAAGTCTAAATAAATACTTATTCTATTGTTTATTGCTGGTTGTACTGCAGGCAGGCCACACCGGTTACGTCCACTTCCAAACCTAATCAACTAGCATGGTTATATATATTAGCTGGTCAGAACCCTGATAATATCCAAGCTGGCTTTACTAAAATACCATAGCCAGAAATAACGTAGGTTCCATAATTAGACCAACGCCATGTCAAATTCCCTTCTGTCACTTTTTTTTTCCATCTATTGACATGCAGACGAAAACTCCTTCGTCGCGCGTTTGTTGATTTAGATCACCATCCGTTCTGCAGGTGAGGTACTGAAAATGTTTGATTTTCGACAGTTTTGGAACATCCCGCGCCTGGGCAGGTCATGGCCTAGCCCCTTCGACCCCTTCGGCTCACGGCGTTGGTGTTTATCATTGCTGTTGTCACGGGTATTGCCTTGGCTGGAAACAGCAACTATGGACACAGACAGTGACATCATTCTTGAATATTAGCACAGATTTGCCAATTACCATACCTGGACATACAATACACAACACATGCATGGGGATAATTTCATGCAAGTGTGTGAATTCAGTCCGGTCTGATAGGACAAGATAAGCCAAGCACAGATAAGCCGAACACAGATAGGCCAAACACATTGAAGAGTGGTCAATCGTAGCTCAACTGCCCGACGTACTCTATAAACCACAGCCAATCGATGCGTATTCTTCATGGACAGAAGCATCCAGTAAGGACGTGATCTTGCACAGTCCAGGAACATAATCAATGTAATGAAGTGGCCGCAGCTAACCTCGTAAACTCCCTATTCCAGGAGGTTCAAGAAATAGCGTCTGCGGTCAAGGTCGATCTCCTTCTGGTAGGACAATCTCTCGTAATCATTGTGTGCCAAAGCCTCGTCGGCGTCAGGGGTCCACATGCCAGGCTCGTTCTCCGGGTACAAGATTTTGTCCATGGTGGCTCCGGTGTCGTTCATACACCTAAAGAAATGCTGGAAGTAACGCGTCATGGGCAATGCCACGCCGCTCGTGACACGGAAAACATGGCCAACGAAAGCCTTGGTAAACCCGTAGCCTTGAAGAATCCCCAGCAAGTTTTCAAGCGACGTCTCGCCCAAGTCGGCCAAGCACTTCTCCAAGTCGGGCATGATCTGCTCCGAATCCTTAGAGTGGAAGAAAGAGCCCACAACAAGATCGTCTATTGAGACATTGGGGGGTAAGTATGCACAGTTGAATGAGTCCTGAGACATGGAGCCTTGTGACAAGGCCGCCTGAGACAACGCACCTTGAGTCAATGCACCTTGAGCTAAATCGTCCTGGGATAAATCACCCTGAGTTAAAGCGCCATGGGAAATAGAGTTGCGCAACGTTTCCATGGCCCCAACTTCAGGATCCACATTGGCACCGGAAATGCCCGGGCGCATGTGCTGGAAGATAACATCAATGTTGGAGTCACGCTCGCCGCCGATTTCCTCGTCCAATGGAGCACCTTCGCGAGACACCATCTCGAACTCGTGTTGAATCCGGCTGATTTCGGCCATTTGGGAATTCTCGTGCTCGCCCAAATACACCCGCACCGCAGCAGCGGCAGTAGTATCGCTGATGGCGGAGTTTTTGGCGGCGTTTTTGCGCACTGCCATCTTGTCCTTGGCGTCCTTGGCGTACTTGGAGGGGTCTCTGTTCTGTCCCTTATCGCGGTCTTTACGAGAGGTCATGTTCTTCATGGGCTTAGGGCCCTCCTTGGTGTTTAAGTCGTGGATATACTCGTCACGGTACTTTTGCAACCCGTGGGGCCGCGCAAACTTTCTGTATCTATCACGCCAACTGGACGACGAGTGCTGGGGGTTCCGGCGAGTGTACTCGTCGAAAAATGAAATCAGTACACTGAACTTATCCTCGTCAAGAGTGCCGTCGGGTAACACGGGCGCGTTGTTGTTCTGAATACTGGACACGTGGCCGATCACGTCGTTACACAAATTGTAGTCGTCCTCGGCGGTAAACTTGTTTTTCATGGTTTTGGCCAGCGACACATCGATGGCGATTTTACGGCCCTCTTCGTCAAGCACCAACTGGTCTAACGCGTCCGTCTTATACACATACAGGAGCCGGGGCTCCAAGTGGGCCCGGTACCTACTCCTTACAGAATTGCCCGTGTGGCCCTTCAACATGTCATGCTTGGCCAAACCCTCGAAAAACTTATGCGACGTACGGTACCGCGGTTGCATTCGAACCTGCTGCAAAATATACTCGTCGGCTTCAGGGGTAAACTTGGTGGTCGATTTGCTGATCTTGTCACGCGGTCTTTTGACCCCTGAATCCATGGAAGAAAGCGCCGAGTTCGACACATCGAGCGCATGCAATCCTTCTTCGTCGTACGACGGATTTGGACGTTTTTTCAGCGTCCGGTGGAACGCAAAGTCCTCTATCTGCATGGGCGTGTTGTGCTGGATCGTCTGGTCCACAAACTGGACCAGGTAGGTCTGCCGGTCGGTCCAGGGGCTACTGCTTAAATGGAAAGCGGCCCGGTCGGACGCTTCCAAGGTTATATGGCCTCCATGCTCGCGTATGACTCTAGTGTAGTGTTCAAAGTTGGGCTCCTGGGGGTCGATATAGTACAAGTGGGGAAACAACTGCGTGGCGATGTTTTGTGAAACCAACTCGCCGGTTTGGAGGAGTTGATGTTCTTCTGACATTGCGGAGAGGACTGGATGTTTGGGTGTTTGGGTGGTGAGGTTGAGGTGTTGAGGTGTTTTGGGGTGGGGTGTTGTGATGTTTGAGAATTGTGAGAAGTTTTCAGAAAAAATTTGTCGCCGGAAGAGGACGACGCGCGTGTCTGCAGGAATAGCGAAAGGAAAGCAATTGTTTTACAATTCGTTGTTTGCTTGTGTGCAGGACTGTGTGATTGAATATGGTTCGTGGTGGTGTTGGCAGTGTTGTTAGTTAAAGGTTATTTGCGATTAAATGTGTTAATATAAATATCGCCAAAAAAAATTAATTGTATTATTAATATAGCAAAGATGTATCAATATGGAAAAGATGTATTAATATGGCAAAGATGTATTAATATGGCAAAGACGTATTAACATAGTCAAACCGATACGCCCCCTAACAACATGAATCGGCGGGAGCACGGGCCTAATCAGTGACTATTAACAGTCATATTCAGTACATCTTATAAGGGTCGTGATGCGATGCTGGCATTAGGTAAACCATTTATTCAAATCAATCCGGAGCCTTTCTGCTACTTATAAAACAAAGGGGGGAAAGGCCTATTTAAGTATTTCCTAAAGTAAATCTAGAAGGGTTTACAGGTATCCACGGTTACTGAACGTGCTTGTTGATGCCGAAAGAGGATAAGCTACGATATTCCTCGCCCATTGTTAACCGACAGTGATCCCAACGTGAATCACAGTAGTTGCTTCTTGTCTGCTAGAAGTGGAACTTGGAGTTAAGCACTAGTCAGCTAAGTAAAATACATACGGTGGCCAGCCAGGTAAACAATAGGATTTCGTAACCAGGCAAGTCGAGGTGACAATTTGGTTTGTTAAAGGTTAGCGGCTGAAGACAACTAGTGGCGTACATTTCAAGTCTGACCGGATTAATCGATAGCATCAAGAGAAACCGTTATTTGCTGCAGGTCAATATGGGTCCCTAACAGGTCTTACCACACCATTTTTGTGAATCTTTAAAAATGACTACATTCACAGAATTCTGAGAGGCCAAAAAAAGGTCCCCACTTCGACTTCTTATCAGCCGCCAGAATCTAATGAGGCTCCCAAAGTGTCCCAATAAGACCCCTACACTTGGGAGCTTCTACGTTTATCAGAACCACCCTCCATATAACTAAACGACAGTTTAAGTTGAAATGAAAGACTTGTCATTATTGACTCATTTCAGAATTGCCACTTCATTCATCAAATTGAATCCTCTTTGGAAAACTTACCACTATGAGAAGTACTGAAAATATATAGAGGCATTTAGTGTATCAGTGCTGCAATGATGGTTCCCGTCGGCGAGTCCAAGTTAAGAAAGCATGTGCTCAACTCAATAGTTTGGGCACTTGAACGCCCCAGACGCCAAAAAATACTATCGATAGTCAAAATATCCCATAATATAGCTAAATTCACCTTAACTAGCAACACTGGTGTTGGGTGGTGTTTAGGTTTTGTGTGTGTATTTTGGGTGTTGCAGGGGTTAGACGGTGGGTTTTGTATCACTTGGCGGGGCCAGTTTTGATATTGAACTGTTGCTATTCCAAGAATTATTAAGTGGTTCCACGCACATAAAATGGAAACATACAACCTCGCGAGTGGTGTGTGGGTAGATAAATTATTATCATGCAGAAACAACTAAGAATATTCGTCACTTTTTCACTACACCATTCACTTTGACCTAATGTTCAGGAAATAAGTTTACTACTCACCACATCCCCATCTCTTTTGACAAGCTGTCAAATTTGCAACTGAACCTAGGATTATCATTTCTTTGCCACACCCCTTAATCAGATCTTTCGACACGCCATAGTACATCTTTACTCTTATTAGCCAACACTGAAATGCGTAGTTCAAAGCTTGTGTATACAGAGATGTACTAATTTTCGTGTGCTTACCCTGTAATTGGCACAAGGGGTCGTTTTTCAGTGCAATAGAATACCCTACGATTTTAACAACTGAAAGTCGTCGTTTCCAATAGCATTCAGAAACTTAATACTACTCTATAGTCTTACAATACAGTAGATTCGATGCCGGCTTGTTTTATTACAAATATTATGAATTTCTTAATGGATATTGTTTCTGAACTTACGCTTTGGCATTTGGAATAGCCATAATCGCCGCCATAAGAAGGTTTATTGACTAAGGGTCTACTTCCTATGTTTTTTGGATACCCATTGCCTTCCCTCGTTGATTAGCCCAAACTCAATGTCGTTTTCACCAAAACATTCATTCACGTCTGCCGCCTTGTCAAAAGAATTTGCTTTCTGAACCTGACCCATCAAAGTTGGGTATAGTACCTTACCGATGTATTTACCACTGGGTACTCCCTGAATCTTACCATCTAGGCTGAAAGAAGTGTACCTTTCACGGCTAATATAGGTCTTTTCGGTTAATACTCACCCTCAAATGTTAACTGAATCGGAGTTATTTTACTGGTGTTTTGGACAATTTGAAAGTTGTCATTGCCAATTCAATTTGAAGTAATATTGAATAAGATTGGTTAAAACTTCAATTTTTGACTTAGACTGATGTTTTATGCTTCATTTTGACACCGTTAACTTTTTGTTATCAATATTTTATAGGTGATGCGGCCGGGTGTGTATGTGTGGTTATACCGATGCACGCGGCAATTTTGCGGATATAACGATTGCAATAGCTGGCATTTGTGTCTGTGTTTCCCAAACCCTTTGAAGACATAAAAAGATGGAAAAAAGCATAATTTCATAAAAAAAATTAAAAAGATTACAACACCACAATTTCGCATATGGTCTCCCACTACACTACTCAGTGTGGCCCTATGAAGCTTAACTAACGTTGATCGGACGGGAAACAGTGTGGTCTTCATGGTATGGTCGTAACCGACATTTATTTTCTTTGGTTCAACATATCATTTTTCTTAAAACAGCTGCAAATTGAGCGATATTTACGTAATATAAAGGATAGTTTTGCACATATAGAATTCTCCCGTAATTCTAATCATATGGTCACTTTCTTACACTCAATTTTTCGATTTTGTGTCACATATACTACATTTTTATCGCGACCTGGTCATCTTGGATGCCACCTCTGTCTTTACAAAGTCATGAAGGATGAGATTCAGCGATCGCCTATGAATTTATCCATCATTTCAGCTCCTGTGAAAAGCATCCTATTAAAGCTTCAGAAATTTTAACTGGTTTGTTAAAGCCACGTGCAGGATATTTATGGTCAGGTTCTGTGACACAGATAACAGTGTGATCACTTCGTTTCTAGTTAGGCCTTTCAATCGGGTTCAAGGAAGGTCCGAACTGGCAGATACCCCAATAGATAAACTACAAGAATCTCCGACATTCCAAAAAATTTCCATGTATCAACTTGCCTACCAAAAGTTATTAAATATTTTTGATAGTACCACATCACCATTCAAAAACAGTTGAGCACCACATATTTTTTAGTGACTTCAATTTAATGATGATTCATATATTTAGGGGGGTGAATTGGATTTCGGTGAAGCAAATGCATACTTTCCAAAATGCAAAATATGTGGTAAGATTATATACTCCCATACATCTTTACACATAAAAATGTTTCTTTTGGAACAAACGCCCTACAACAGGTGACTTGATTCCCAGCGCTTTAGATTACAGATATTCTTCCTGGGAGATAAATTCTCACGGTATCTTTCTTGTCACTTTTAGTCAAATAACTTCAATTCTAGGTGTATAGGCATTTAACTGAAAGAATTGTGGGATATTCTAATCTTTGGTAAATATGCGAAATGTCAAGAGTAGCTCTCATTTTTGAATACTTTCACCCTCGTCCATCATCAAACCACCAAAACCATATATACAGCCTTGACTAAGGAATCACCTATAATAATACTCACCAAGAAATCTCCACACTATAATTAACCCCAGTACATCTCTCGATTATATTGGCCATTTCCCTTTTTTGAGGCATCTTACTTTATGATCTCAGTCAATGCCACAATTTCCGACATAATGCACATATACTCATGAACCATTGCGTAAGCTTTGCACAAACAGTTGGGGATTTCCCTAGAAATCTGAGGGTCGCGAACGTACCTCAAATCATCAATTTTTTCATATTGCACCGAGTTGGCAAGATGAATCATAGTAGAGGTGATAACATGAATTGGAAGTTTCAATATCAAAGGCTCGCGGAGTAAAATATCGTGAAAGATATCCACTGCGAGCTTAAATATTTCATAGGGCAAATTCGGACCGGTTTCATTGGCTGGTGTCATGCTCCACGTTCCTATTGCCATTAAACATTTTTCCTTGAATAAAGTCAGAACTTTCTTGAGAATCAGTGCAACATTGTAAATAACCTCGATACCATGTTCCTCGTCTTTTATCCAACTCTCGTTACTGAGATCAAAATCATGCGCATGTATCGAAACGGTTATTCCTTGAATATATTTGTCATCCAAATTTAAAGATCCATCCAGCTCATCATTCGACAAATTTTCCACCGGCTGTGAATTATGACCAGCATGGTTCGCTATAGTTTGCCCATGGGAATCTGCAGACATACCCAGGGTTAGCAAATTGAGATGTAGCATTTTTCCCAATACCCTAGTGAAAGTGGTTAGGTCAGTCCCACCAATAGATGCAAACTTTGAGGTATCTGAACCAAGCTTAAGGATGCATTTTTTCACACAGATCCGAAGTCGAGTTTTGGCTTTCTCTGATAACTCTTGGCCTGATGCAATTATAACAGGCAATATCTGTATAAGCACTACACAGTATAGATGCATATAAGCCTTTTGGGGAGCTGCACCTTTCACTAGTATACTGAATGATTCCGCTAAGCCTTGGGCAAGATAATCATTATTTTCCTCGGAAATCACTCTGTTGTCTAACTCTGTTGTAAAGTTTGAGAGTTCAACGCCAAAGACTTTTAGTGCTTTTAATGAATGGTCCAACTTGTTTTGTGCCCAAGCAGATGGAATTGGCATGTTCTTTTCAGAAATGCCCCATTTTCGAGGCGAACAGTTTGAATCGGGGAATCTGTGCGAACGTTTTACATAGCTTTGAGGAAATCCCTTAAAGTTGCACAGAGACAGTAACAGACGTGGTATCAGTAGCAAATGTTGTTTAGGCGGAACACTGCGAAGAGGGTTTTTGTTCTTTAAATGTGCTTCGAGATGTTTCATATCGAGATCAATCAACTTAAGCATATCTTCATCGACAATTGAAGCGTTCCAAATTAGCTGAGTATAATGTGATTTAGACCTCCCTCTCTTTCCCAATCTTTTGGTTTTCAAATTGGGGTAGACAGATTTCATGATCTTTCCTATTTGAGACTGTCCCAAAATGATATTTTGATGATCATAGGTGAGGTTGCTTGGGTGCTGTTTGATAAGTTTCTGGCAAAGAATATAATAGGCTTTGTAAATCGAGACACGAGCGATTTTGCATTGTTCAAGACAAGGCCTTTCTACCTTCTGAACAGCAGAAAAAAGAATTTTCATGGCCAAGAATTCCCGAAGTAACTCATGAACAAGAGCTGAACTGAGTTTATTTTGTGGTAGTTTTGCGAGATACTCGAAATTATTGTTCTTCTCTCCTTTAAAAGTATCGATAATGACGTGAAAAATCTCGAGCCCCACGCGTTTATAGGGACAAGCTTGGGCCAGGTCGGATACCCTATCGAAGCACTTTTCCCCATAAATCAAATGATAAAACTCATCTAACGACACATACACATGCCATTGTCTCAATGATGTTGCTAGGAATGTACCCATATTGCAAGCGGTGATTTTTTCTATCCTTTGAGTTAGCTCATTACTTACTTTCTTTGCTTCAAGCAGGAGTGTATCTTGGGATCGTGGATTAGTAACCTTTGGTTTAGCATAATGGTCATAGCCTGAATTGAGCCCGGGAATAGTATTATCATTTTTTTCAAGCTTTTGTGGGGGTACATTTGTCATAGAAAATTCAGGTGAGGTAACAGGATACGAAAAATGATCTGGCGCGATTTGATTGCGGCCTTTTGGAAACAAGAATTTGGGGCCAGTCTTAAATGGAACTTGGGGTATACAGACGTATTTGTGAACATTTTCGGTATGCGTCTTGGGGTGATTGATGTTTGGATTGCTGAAAAAGCTGGTCAATGATATGTCTTTCAATGGTACCTGTCTCAGCACAGGTGGTGACTCAACAAAACACACATCATTATACGAAGTTGTAGAAGTGAAGTTCAAAGATTTACTGAGATGCGAATCTTCAGTGTCGACTCTCTCTTGATGTTTTGAGGGCTCTAGATTCGGCAAAGGAGATTGTAGAAGATCAACCTCCCATTCTTCATGCGCTCGTGGTATGTAGTGAGCTTTCCTATGACAGGCGTGACCCCGAAGACTCTGTGATTGAAAGTCACACTGGCATATTTGCAGTTCGCGTGATGGGGGCACAGAATAGTGATATTTTCCAGAACTTCCAACCGTCTGGTTTCCATCAGGGAGTAACGGAAAAATGGAAGGGGTCTCGAAGGCACTGATATGCCTGGTTTCTGAGGTATACGAGTACATGTGGAATCAATTGTAACTGAAAAGCCCCAGTCAAGCCGTGGTCAAGTCATAGCCAGAACACTGACTATATATCGCCGAACTCTTAAATCCCAAAGATCGTAAGATGCTGCTGCTGTTCATAATATGAAGTATTGACAAATGGATATAATTCTCGTAACCATTCATCGTCTTCCACCGAATAAGCAAAGATCTAGATGCAAAGTATAGAAGGCACTATGCAGACCCGTCAGAATGGATAATCACATATTTGCTGATGTTGGAGGGAATAGGTAAAATTCCACTGATTTCTTCGGAATTTCAAGGAGTTTCGAGTACCAGGTGTGATCTTCTTTCCATGATACGATGTTCTATTAAACCGATTGTGGATACCTGCTGTTCAAGTTTTCTCTGTAAAAAAAATACATTTCTTTTAAAGATGAATTTCATTTTAAGCAACCAAAAAAAAAAAAACTTCGCTTTCGGGTCAACTTACTTCATCGGGCGCACAATGCACATGATGACCAGCACCAGGAAACAAGGCCGCAACCAAAAGAGAAAATAACCGGGATACCAAACACTTCAATGATTTGGTTTCGGTTTAGGTAAAAAAAAAAACCCTTATTTTACCTTTCAAAGATAAATTTTGCGCTTCAAGGCTGTTTGGGTATCGACATCAACGCTGTTTGTCTACAGAAACACATCAGTGGGAAAACTCTTCCCCTGTTGAATATCATGGAAACTGTGTTCTAATAGCTTGATGAAACAATTAAGTGTCTAATTGGGCCGCGAGTACTCGACGGTTAAATGGTTATTCCCCGAAATGTATTCGATACCTTTTCAATTAGCTGGCCTGAAGTATTTATCGGGATATTCGCGGGTAATCAGGGGTACTCACGTCACAACGCAGTGCGCATGGAACGGCGGAACCCAACCAGGTAACAGTGACTCGAATGGAATTCAAAAAGAGAAACAGAACGAAATTTAATGACGACGAACGAGAATGAAAATTAAACCCTTCTATTTCTTCTTTGTCAACTTTGGTTGATAACTTGATGGCTTCCAGAAGGTTTGATGATAATAAACGGTTTGGTATCGGGGAATATTGAAAAATGTATTTCCCATGAGATCATGATGCATTTGAGTTGCGCTATACGCATCACAAGGACGCCCCAGTATCATTACTAATATTTAGTAAAGAATAGTATTAACGTTTCAGGCGGATCGAGAATCCAGTTAGGTCGGCAATCATTTTCATCTTTTTTGTTTCATTCTAAATCAAGCATAAATCCATCAGTTTTGGTTTAATTGAGTTTTTTTTTTTCGGAATAATGCTTAAAGAATTAAGAACTTCATAAACTAAAAAAAGCACAAGGTTGGAAGTTGCGTATGTATGAACAGGGGCAAGGTGCGAAAAAGCCCAAAATAAGTCCCTTTTTGAAAGACCCATCACTCACTTCATTCCCTGTAAGCTAAGATTTAGCTTTAGAAGAAGTTTGGCGATATGTGCCTCTTCAATTTCCGTTAATTTTGCATATATAACTTCTATCTTTATTCGGAGTATTAGGCTTTGAGAGACCCAAACGAGGTAAGTCACGTGAGTAAAGTGTGGTTTTGGGGCAAAGAAATCAGATAAAATAATCAAGTCGGGTCGTGCGACATTTTAAATTGAACTCCATGAATTCGATTGTATGAGGAGCGCGATCGCCTTAGAATCCGCAAACGGGTCACGTGATTGACCCGAACCCCAAACTTCCACAGCCAATAGCACAACATCCACGTATATGTGGTATTCTAAAATTCAGGGATATTAAAGAGTAACATATCCTCATGAATTTTTTGAAGCTAAGATTAACCACCCGCAATCCAGTGCATAAAGTGACCTCCAAAAAGGGGCTCATTTTGGCCTCTTCCGCAGTTTTTACCCTCGCTAATACATATGCAACCAACAAGACCCCTAGGCATTCGTTGTTTTAAATTCAAATTCCATGGATTTCTCAAATAGCTAATCACTATTCTGGCAAAATTAAACTTAAATCCAACCATAATTGATGGATTTATGACTGCTATAGGATGGCACAAACTAAATTACGACATTTCGCATTCTCGCATTCTCGATCTAACTGGATTATCATCTGCCTGGAACTATCTGGTGAAATCCCATACTCCTACACATCTTTCCACATAATAAATTTTCTATTGGAAGAAATCCCAAATTACAGGTAACTTAATTCCCAGCGCTTTAGCTTACAGACATCATTCCTGGGGATTTTATTCTCACGGTATGTTTCTGGCCACATTTTCTAATTTGGGTGTGAAAAAACTTCAATTCTAGGTTTAGAGGCATTGAAACGACAAGCTCCTGTGATATTTCTATATTTGGTAAGTATTCGAAACTTCAAGGCCGTCTCTTTTTTAACAAACACCTTCATACTTATCAATCATCAAAACACCAAAATCATGACCCCTTGGCTATGAAATCACCCCTAATGAAATTTACCAACCCCCCTACACTAGAATGCACCTACGAGTAATATATTCGACTATATATAATGAGTGCTACTTTATAGTCTCAGTCAAAGCCACAACTTCGGACATAATACACGTATACTCTTGAACCATTGCGTGACATCTCCACAAACACTTGGAAAATTCCTTGGAAATCTCGGAGTCGGGCTGTTCCAAATTACCAAAACTCTCATATTGCACCGAGTTGGCAATATTAATCATAGCAGAGGTTATAACAGGAATCGGAAGTTTTAGTAACAAAGGCTCGCCTAGTAAAACATCATGAAATACCTTCAACGCGAGGTTAAATATTTCATAAGTCAAATTCTGGCTGGTCTCGCTGATCATTAACAGTACCATTATTTTATCCTTGAGAATAATCAGAGCTTTTTTGAAAATGAGTGCAAAGTTGGAAATAACCTCAATCGCGTGCTTCCCATCCTTTATCCAACTCTCCTTACTGAGATCGAAGTTATGTGCTTGCAACGACATTGTTATTCCTCTGGTGTAGATGTCATCCATGTTGCAAAAATCTTCCAGATCACTTTTTATCAGACTGGTCACCAGCTCCAAAAGCTGTACCATCTGGTGCACAATACTTTTCCCATAGTAGTCTTGAGACAGAGTCAACAAATTGAGATGTACCATTTTTTCCAATACTCGGATAAACGTTTTTAGGTTAGCCTCACCAATAGACGCAAACTTTGTGTTCTCAGATTCAAGCTTCAACACACATTGTTTTACACAGTTCCGAAGTTGACTTTTGGCTACCGCTGAGATTTCTTGGTCTGACGCAATAATAAGGGGCAAGATCTTTATAAGCACGACACAATATAAGTGCATATACGCTGTTTGGGGAGCAGAACCGCTCATCAATACAGTCAATGATTTCAGTAAGTTTTGGAAGAGATAATCACTGCTTTCCTCAGAAATAACACTCTTATCAAAGTCTCGAATAAACTCGAAAAGATCGATACTATAAGATTTTAGGGCAGTAAATGACCCATCCATATGCTTTTGCGCCCAAGAACATAGATTTGGAACAGTATTTTCCGACAGACACCAAGCTCGGGGAGAGCAGTTTAAATCCGGGAATCTGTGAGAGATTTTGATAAAGCTCTGGGGAAATTCGTTGAAGTTGTATAGAGACAGCGAAAGGCGCGGGCTTGGGGCCAAAATTTGTTTAGGTGGTAGTTTGCGAAAAGGGTTTTTGTTTTTTAAATGCGCTTCAAGTTGCGGCATTTCAAGGTCAATCAACTGAAGAATATCTTCATCAACAATTGCAGTGTTCCAAATTAACTGGGTATAGTGGGATTTGGAATTTCCTCTCCTTCCCAACCTCTTCGTTTTCAATTGTGGGTAGACAGACTTCATGAGCATACCTAATCTTGATTTTCCCAAAATAATATTTTGGTGATCATTGGAAAGTATTTTTGCATCTTGATTGATAAGGTTTTGGCAAAGAATATAATAGACTTTGTAAATCGATATCCGCGCGATATTTTTCTGTTCTGCACATGGACCCTCAACTTTGTGAACCACCGAAAAAAGAATTTTCATCGCCAAGAAATTGCGGTGAACCTCATGAAGAAGAGCTGAACTGAGCTTAATATTGGGTAAAGTACCTGGGGAAAATTTGATCCGAACACTCCTCTCTCCTTTGAAGGTGCCGAGAATTACGTTCAATATCTCGAGCCCTAAGCGCTTATAATCACAAATTTGAGTGGGCTCGAACTCCTTATCAAAAAATGGATCACCGTAAAGTAAACGATAAAATTCTTGTAGCGTCAAGTGCAGGTGCCATTGTCTCAAGACCGTCGCTAGAAATGCATTGATGTTACGATTGGTGAGTGTCTTCAACCTTGGAGCTAACTCATCAATTGCTTTCTTTACTTCAAACAGGAGTGTGGTGTGAGATGGTGGACTAGTGACAGTGGGTGAATCATAATGGACATATCCTTTATCTAGCTCCAGAATAGTGTTGTCAAGTTTTTCGGCTTCATTCATGGGTGTTTTCGTCGCGTGAAGCGCTGGAGAGGTAACTGGATACGACAAATTAGTGTCCAAATTAGTGTCCAAATTAGTGTCCAGATTAGTTGGCACAAACTGCTTATGAACTTTTGGGAACAAGAATTGAGGGCCAGTCTTAAATGGAACTTGAGGTATATCGACATGCTCGTCATGATCATAGGCACTATGAGTATGTGGATGATTCATGTTTGCACTGTCCAATAAGCTTGCCAAAGATATGTGCTTCAATAACACTCGTCTCAGCACAGGTCGTGGATCAACAAGACACGCATCAATATATGGTGTCAAAGTGGTGTTCAAAGATTTAGTTAAAGGTGTATCTTGAGCATCGACTCTCCCTTGATGGACTGTGGGCTGCAGATTCCAAAAGGAAAATTGGTGAGGATCTGCCGCCCAGTCATCATGTTGTCGTGGTATGTGGAGAGCTTGCCTATGAAAGGCGGGATCCCAAAAATCATGGGTTAGAGACGAGCGATGACAATTTTGCAGCTGGCGTGGAGGAGGCAAGGGCCATTGGTAATTTCTGGAAAGTCCAGCCACCTCTTTTATAGCAGGGAGTACTGGAAAAATGGTAGGAGTGTCGAGAGCCCCTATCCGCCTGTTTTCTGAAGTATATGATTGCATGTCGAATTTAAGTATGCCTCAACTATCCCAATTGAGCCGTGGTCAAGTTACTTCACGTTAGGGATTTGGGATGTGAAGATATCGAAGAATTTTCCATAAATGTATCAAAACCACTATACTCTCGCTTAAAAGCTTGCTCAATGGATTTGTGTTGCAGGGTTTGAAAATTGGCTAATAATTCATACACTAGTACCCTCGCATAGCCAGACCACTTTCTATATATGGCAAAACTCATAATGTTCAAAGATTCCCGAAAAGGTAACTGACGCTTATAATATGAAGGAGTACAGAGATTACTAACTAAGAGGTAAAATTCTGCAAACCGTTCACCCTCGTTCACAGGTTAAGCAAAGACCTAGAAGCAAAGTGTAGAAGATGGCATGCAGGCGCGTCATAATGGGTTATTGCAGATTTGCTGATATCGGGGGGAATGACTATTTTTGGAAATTTCGGGAGGTTTCGAAGACGAGATTTGAACAAATTCGTTTTTTTAATGTTTTTTTTTTTTTTTCGTTAATAATTGGTTCTATGAAACCGATTTTGGCTACCTGTCATTCATATTTCCTTTTTGAAAAAAAAAAATTCGGAACATCACATAGTTTCTGCTGTCAGGTCATCTTACTTCATCGAGTGTACATGATGTCCAATACCATGAAACGTCGCAACCAAAACCGCCCCCGAATAGCAACTGCACTCCTGATGCATAAATTTGGTCTCAGCAGGAAGAAAATGTTCTCTTTTTTTTTACCTGTCGAAATTTAATTTGGGGCCTTAGTATTGCCTGTGTAACGATATTCTACGATACACATCACTGAACCTCATGAGTGGAAAAAATTTCTCTTGTTGAATATCTGGAAAATCCTTCTCTGGTAGCCACGTCAGTTGTATGCGTGTTTAATTCGATCGGGACTTCTCGCCGAAGGTTAGATACCTTATCGCCGAAAATTCGTCCATTCCATATGCAATCCGCTGGCTTGCATTGTTTATTCGGATAATCACGGATGTCCATGGGTATTCGCCTCAAGGCGCCGCACGCATGCAACGGCGAACCCCGAGAAGGTGGTTATGAATTTGATTGGCATGACCTCATAAAACGCGAAAGATAAACATAGATAGAGAAAATTAAATGACTGGTTGGTTCTCTTTCGGTTCAATTTTATTTCATTGATACTAAGTTGATGGTAAAGTTTGAAGATGAACAAAGTTTGGTCTTGTGGAATAGTGTGAAATCCTGGGAAATCCTGTGAATACTACGAAATCCTGGGAATACTACGAAATCCTGGGAATAATACGAAATCCTGGGAATAATACGAAATCCTGGGAATAATACGAAATCCTGATACATCTTACGCTGCATGATACGCCTCGCAAGGGCGTGTGAAAAAGCATGCGGGTGTTCCCTTTTAACGCATGCACACGTGGAAATGCCCGCCCATAGAGCAGATCCGATAGGGCAGAATCTTGAGTGAACTAAAATAGGAAGGACTTATTATGGAAAAGAGATACACTTGCCGGTGTGGTGTAGGTGGAAGTATCTCGAAAATGTCATTATCTTGGGGCTTTACCCTTGTAAGACAAATCTGTGAAGTGTCCCAAACTTTGGCAACTTTTTTGGTTACTAAAAATAAGCCTACTTTTGATAACACCAAAGCAACAAAAAGAACAATCACAAGGGTGACGTGTATCCAAATGGTAGTCGCAAGGAAACTGCACACACAGTTGAATATATACAACCCACGCCCCGTTGCTCCTTCCTCCCAGTTTTCCTTTCTCCTGGCCCTCCTTGATACCTGCCGCTGTTTTTGATATTCCTCTTAAAAAGAGTGAAAATCTTTTGTTTATTCTTGTAGCTTTTTCTGGAGGCATCTCCACTATCTAGGAAATGTCTGGGATACTGAAAATTATTAAAAATGTCAACTATCTAAATAATTCACTATGGCTAATACTAGATTCCTCCTTGTGACACTAACCGCTTCAAACCACATACATATTTTATCTGAAAAGCGTAACCCCGAATATATCTTCGACGCTGGAACTCGGCCCATCGATCTCGCATTTAATGCACGATCTCAGCCACCCCCAGGCCTGTTCTCAAGAGTTATAAACACCGACCAATCATGGTGAGCCCTGGTGGGTGTTTCCAACGGCATATAATTCGCGCGGCATATCGAAGATTTTTTTGCTGTACGCAAGTCGCTTTAGGAAGATGAGCAACAACAAAGCAATCTTGTTCATGCAAGCAAATAACTTTTGCCAAGGAAATTTCATGTGAGGATGGAGTGTATCAGGTCAGTTGGAGGTGAAGAATTTTCACACCAAATTCTTTAGGAATGTGTAATTGTGTGGAAAAAAATGATAAGGTAACAGACACCAGCACCGTGTTGGGCGTGTGCGGCACAATATGGTTCAAGTGGTTGGAACTTGGCTATCCTTTTAACAAAGATGGTATTACAGGTCACAGCAGTTGTTGCTATATCAGTATTAATACCATGGTTGTATTCAGTGTAACAAGAGAAGTAACGTTTGGTTAGTTAGACTAGGAAATTACACAGTAAGAGGATTTTCCTAGGTCTATACATGTTAAAGATCTTTGGTTAGAACCTTTTCTCCAAACCACACTGGATATTTGACTAGCCCGGGCTCTATTTTTCTAACAATTATGCAATAAACTGAGTTGGGACATCTTCTCACTCAGTCCTTTCGGTAGCTCAAAGAAGAATACCGTAGTAAGATAGTGCGAAGTACAAGGAAGTCTACCTTTTAGTCGATGCCTCACAGCAGTGTTGCGAATTACTCAGGTAATTATGTACTACGTGGGCTTTTTCGTCACGTGAGCATAAAACGTAATTCATTTTGGTAGAATAATTCACTTTTGAGGGTGCGTCTTTGTAATACATCAATTAATAATGTAGTTTAGTAATTCTGTAATTCCGCGAATACTAAATTACTCAATTACCCTATAATTCGGGAAAGCACACCCAGGTATGGAGTAATTGATGGAAAGTAGCATAAATATATATATATATCACGCGGTTTTCACTGCTCTGTTGAGTGTTGATTGAACTCTAACTGAGTTGTGCTCTCAATTTGTGCTCCAAGTGACTGACGGTTATGATTAAGCACTAGATACTGACCAAATAAATACGTACTTGCATCATCAACATCGTCAACAACATCGAGTTCCTTATCAGAAATTTTTTTCTTCGTATAGTATTATTAGTTTTATCAATTGAAGGGTCTTACACTTCTTGGTATATATATTATCATTTGTTACCTGAGGTGTTGCAACGAATAAAGTCGGAAAATAGGTGATGAGTTTCGTACATAGCATTTAGTATAAAAAGCAAGGCTGAAAAATGGGGACGTTATGGAACTCTCGATTCTCGACCAAATCAAAACTTGGTACTAGCTGGGTGGTGGAACCGCTTTCAACGAGATTTTCTTCGAAAAATTGGCACTTGTAAAACATAAATTACGCTTCAAATTACCCTTCAAATATCTACGCAAATCATCAATTTTGCTATAAATTCACACTTAATTGCCGAATTACTCAATTATGCGCTAAAATGACAGCACTGCTCTGAAATACACTGTTTTAGTTCAATGTCAAGTAGTGTAGTTCAATGCTAAGCAGTGTAGTGTAGTGCAATGTCAAGCAGTGTAGTGCAATGCCAAGCAGTGTAGTGCAATGTCAAGCAGTGTAGTGCAATGCTAAGCAGTGCCATGTAGTGTAAGGTAATGTAGGGCAATGTGGTGCAATGCAATATAGCTCCTTTTTGCCACTGAAATGTTGCCACCACAAAGTTGCCACTGAGAATTTGCCACCATAATTTCGCGAAAAATATCAATGGGTTTGGCGGTTTTTACCACATCTTCATACAAAATCTGAAGTTACGTCGGGGCTCGATTTTGGATTTTTTTTGAAAACAAATTTAATTGCCATAAAAATTACATCAATAGCACCGTCCTGTGGTGCTCAATACAACTACAGTAACAGTTTTAAAATCAGACTCGATTTCGAACTTTTATGCCCCAAACACTAGAATGCTACTATAATTTAGTCCGAGCCAATATATTCTTGGGTGTGGAGGGAAAATCCGCGACTTGCCGCTCTGTAACGATAAATAGTGGCAAGGAGAAAAACACGCATGATCATACATTTAAGAGTGCTGCAAATTGAACCTGAAACGGGACATATAAAAGTAGCTTTAGGTGTTTTGGTACATACGACTCAAGCTCGCATGTGTGCATTGAGTGCACCTCAGTGGTGCCGCATTGCTTCTACCGCTTTAGGCAAATTCATCTCTGTGACGCTCAGCCGCGTCTGCCATATAGTCTCTAAGTCCCTAAGATAAACCTTATTTCGGGAAAATTAAGTACGAGTGTTTAGATTATTGTCATCTATTATAAGGCCTTCAAATGTATCAAAATTTGGACTTACCCGTCCTCAAACTTCAGCAACCTCTTAAGTAATTAAGTAAATACACTGGGAAAAGTGAATATCCTTATAAAGAGGTGGTAAGTATTGCTATGAGCTACCTTTAGGTCCATTTCAGGGTAAGAAAGCATGCTAGTAAGAATTAAATATCGTGTCTTTCCATCAGCAAAATAATAAATAGAGGGAAATAGGTCAAAACTTAAGAATTGTACCGGTAGACAACCTAGTTTTTTTCACAAAAAAGCTTTCCTTGACATCATCCAGTGGTTCGACTCTCGCCTGCTATAGCCATAAATACAAGTAATGTAATTTAACAGATTGAGTAATATGAGTATCCCACATAAAAAGAACCTGTTTTTCTGTGTCACAATATAGGTATACAGCAGCATCCAAATTGTACCCTCGAGGACCTGACCTCATAAATACCACAAAACCCCACCTGCAAGAAAAATCTTTATTATTATTATTCACAATACAGGACCAATCATCCTCCCCTCCCTAACAGTCCACGCTTACTCTGGCCTCTTTGTGCAAGATTTCATTCTTCTCCGATTCCTGCCAGATCAACATCGCCGTAAGTGCGTTTCCCTTGTAACAACCAGTGTCAATTCCCTTCGACCATTTCTTCAAGTTGAGGCCCCGGCGCGCATCGTGACCAAAATACACCACATAATCGTCGTCCAAAGAGCCATCTTTGTGCTTATCGTTCCATATCTTGGACCACGAAACCGCATTATCCTCTGAGGCATCTGCGGTTGTTTCCTTGTATTCTGGTGCAAGATAAGACCTCATTTCCACGCACTCTACAGGGTTCTGACTATTGAGGTCTTTAATTGCATCCCAGCGTAATCCGGCGTGGACGGCAATTCCCTTGCCGAATTTCTTGTTACCGTCATTCTTTTTGGAATGGAGTGGCACAGGGCCCAACGACATCATGATCGGACACAGGTTGATGTATTTGATGTGGCGAGGCTGCAATTTCTTGGCCAAGAGGTACTCTGGGTCATCGTTAAAGTCGGTGGATTTCTGTACCTGCGAACGTTTCGAGGTTCTTGAGTCCTCCGACAAAGAGCCATTCACAAACTCGGGACCAGCCAAGCCATGGAAGTGGGCATAGTTGCGTAGCACGTAATATTCATGGTTGCCCAAAATACACTGTGCATTTAGGTCGATAAGGTCGTCAAGCACCTCGATCGAGTAGGGGCCCTTGGAAATAAAGTCGCCCAACACAAGAAGCGTATCAAATTTGGGATTATACTTGACTTTCTTGAGCAACTTATGGAACTCTTGCTGTTGGCCATGGATATCTCCCACAAGCACGAGTCTTTGGGTGTTTTTTCCGTTTTTTGAGGCACCGGCAAAGTCAAGAACGCGCTGCGATTCAATCTGGACAGAAATGTCCTCTCTCTTGTCCTCCTGGTCATGTTTTTCTGCCAATTGTAACCATTGGTTCCCCACTTCGGCCAGCACTGGGTGCAACAGTACACCCAAATCCTTTACCTTGGTAAACGGCTGGAGCAGGTGGGACTGAGGGATAAATAACAGCGGCAAGAGGAAGCAGAAACAGTAGAGTACTACTCCACTGATAACCACTGCACCGGCAATAAGCCATTTCCTAGTTTTACTGGAAAGTGTGGATTGTTCATCATAAATCGCGTCTTCGCATTGCGCCACTGGCTGATACCTGTTGTGCAGAGGTTGAATATATTCAGACCCCATTTTTGTGTCGCAAAAGGGTGAAACAAAAGGGAAGGGACTGGGAATGTATACGTTTATACTAACTGAAACTCAGGAAGAAAAGGTGGTGTTTTCCGAGACACAATTCCAGCGATGCCATAGGTATCTGAGAAGCATTGTTGTTCCTGCATAGAGCCAAAATGTAATATTTAATGCCGCTTGCGTCTCGTCTCGTTTCTTTTCATTTCATTTCGCGTGCAATTCCAGGTCCATGTAAAACTGTGGACATTTGCAAGGGCGGTGTTTTCCAGGGTAATTAATGGATATGAAATTGGGGCTTTGTTTTTGGGAACTTTTGAAAACTTTTCGACTTTTTGACAGCATGCATGACCAGAAACTTCAGATCCTGGATGTATGATAATTTATGCTGATATCCGGAAAAACCAGTCCGGGTGCCCTGGTGGTTACCCACGTGTTGCGAATAATTATTGGGCTGTCACGGAAAAAGCCTCGTTATGATCAAACCGGTGTTCTGTATGCATTCTTGAGACTGGGTAGTGCACATAAGCCCATGACAAAGTGTTCGTTGTATCGTTGTATCGATATGTTCGTTGTATCATTTAAGTAGTGAAGGTTGGGTTATGATTTAAAACTAGAGAGTGACCTAAATGTTCTCTTTTATATTATTAAAAACTTTTCTAAACTATAAAATTGCATGCCCGCTTGGGTTCTTTTTTTGGTTTTTCTGTTATGTTTCAAAAGGACAAATTACTGACACCATGCGGCCATTACCCACTTAATCAGTATTGTAGCAGTTAGTCAGAGACGACCATCGACAGGAGAAAGAACTTGACAGTATGGGTCAATGTCAAAAGGGTTAAATAACCAAAGCAAGCTTCCAAAATCCTGATCTGGGATCCCAAGATCCCACCGGTTTAACATCATACCACAAAAGTCTACCTTCAGGCACCTAAACTTATGAGGGGGGTATTCATCAAACTCGCCTGATCGACACTTTTGCCATGGCATACTCCATTAGGTGAATCCCGAGTTTTAGCCAAGAATATCTCAGACCAAGGGCGGCCAACATAGTAGACCAATAGATCAGGCTAAGAAACAACCCCAGTGGGATAATCGCCAGCTTCTGAGCCCACCCACCACCTTCTTGGACAGCTTGGATCAACCTCCACCTGCTCCCTCGGGACGCTCGGTTTCCTTTTGCACAACCATCTTCCGTGAGAGAAGTTGACGTAAATCGGGGTTGATCCTTACCTCCTTCCCAGCTTCAGTCCCCTTTGCATTCGTAGCCTCTCGGTCAATAAGGTCCACCATTCTTCTGAACCGTAAGAATAGAAGCTCTGCGCGGACCAACAAGTCATGCAATTTCAATCTTCCCAGGAGATCATTCATGTACTTCAACACCTCGTCAAACCTGCGTAGATTCTGCTTCATGATTCTCTCGTTATCGCTGAGCACCGCCAACGCCAAAAAGAGATGATACTGGCTCAGGTACAAGTCTGTCCAAAGAACCTCCCAAAGAGTATTCACTTGCTCCCATTCGAACTCGCGCTTGTACCATACCAACAACATGCGGAAAAAGAAGAAGAGGTCGGTGGATTCACACCTATCCAAGTGGCGGAACAAGTCGGGAAGCATGAATTGAACAAGCTCGTTGAGCACAAGCATCTGCCTCTTCATTCCGCTTTGGTCACGTACAAAGTTGCGCTCCATTCTCTCCATAAACCCAGCAAACGCCCAGAAAGATAACACCTCATCCTGGAAAACCACATAGATGGGCGAAAGCAAGTCGGTCATTCCCTGAACATAGCCCAAGTTAGTATTGTACTCGTTGAAAGTCAATAGGATCTCGCGCATGCGGAAAAGATGAACATTGCCGATATTTGCAAGGTCCCACTCCAGGTCCTCATCAGGGGTTTCGGGTGATGACTCTCTCGTGTCGGGCGCTTCGTGGGTGGCACTAGTGGGAGAAGATGCAGGTGCAGAGGTAGGCGATTTCTTGATATCTTTGAAAATGTCCAAATGACGGTCATTACGATGGATATCCTTCTCGATCCGCACCTTCTGGTCTTTCCAGAAGTCAGTGTGGCGTTTATCATCATCGTCCACCCATCTCCTCTTGAAATCTGCGTAGCTAGACTGTAAACTCTGCTTGGTGGCGTCACGCTCGCGCCTCGACGAGTCCCATGGATACACCCCGAGCAAAAACGGCCACGCTTCTTTACGTACGTCGTTTTCTAAGCCGCCGTGGAAGATTCTGCTCTTGACCTCCTCGATAGTGAGCGTCAAGCGCCCCTCGTGGTCAAAAAAGCCCTTCCACTCCACCAAACTGATGGGTTTTCTGCGGGAGGCATTACTTATTTCTTGCGGGGTTAGAAGCTGGCTGTCGTCGCCTAATTCCTTATTGATTCGGGCGTACACGGCGTCTTCAAGCATGAATTTGCGCTGTGATTGCTCGGCTTCTTCCTTCACTTGCACCGCCCATTTGGCCAAGTAGATCCGGGCACTATCGAAATCGTTACTGATTTTTTGCACTTCGGGTTTGTTGAAAATCAGCTTGACAACCGATTGTGGTACTCGGTCGTCGATTATGTCCACAACCTGGTTTTTGGTCCGCAGACCGATGGTGGCCACGGTTTCCAACACCTTCCATTTAGCCGTGGCAATCAACTTGTTGAAGTCCGGCAACTTGTACGGTTCCGAGGCGGGCTTTTTCCCCTTGGGTTCTGCAGAATTCTCGTTCCCAAACGGCGAGAAATTCACCAAATCGGACGAAGATGGGTCTACGAGATATACAGAGGGCTCAACAGTCGACCTGTCCACAGCAATCACCGCTTGGAGTACAGAAAGGAAATCCTGGCCGCCCCAGTACATGGCGCCATCATCGCCAAACGGATCAAACGACTGGTTTTTCAATTTCTGTTTGTGGAGCGTCAGCGGGCACTCGTCGTCGTGGAAAAACACCACGGGGAACTTTTCCCGTGATTTGCTGTGGATAACAATCGATCCGTACCACCAGCCCAAAGAAGGGGTCCGGAACTGGATCAGGTAGATGTACGATAAACTGATACAAAACGCGCCCATGCCGTCTACGGACGACGAGGGGCGATTGACTTCATGAAGGTTATCCAAGGGTTTCTTGGGGTTGTTTGACGCTTTTCCACCAATCAGAACCGATTGCAATTGGTGGGAAATTCCGTATGTGCCATTGTTCATGTCCACGGTGTTGTAGACGGCGGCTTCTTCTTTGGAAAGCATGTATTCCGGTGTAAAGCTCAACAATATATCTTTATTTGTGACATTGGCGGCTTTGGGTCGACTAAGAGATAAGTAACCCGGCACGTTATCTTTTTTGGATGTTGTGGGGTGAAGATACGCCTTGGACTTGACGTACAAGAGCTCGACGGTATCCAGAGAGGTACCAAACGACATTTTTGTTGTTTTTGTTGTGTTGTGTTTGTTGTATTTGTTGTGTTTGTTGTTGGTTATGTTGTTTCAGGGGTGTTTCAAGTGTGTTTCACGTTTGTTTCAGATGTGTTTCACCCTGGACCCTGTTAATAAATCTTCAGTTCTGTAATGTGGAAACAGAATAAGAATTCTTCGCGTATTCCTTTGTCTTCCTAGTGTAAACTTTATTTCGATTGCACGGAAAATCTGGCAATAGGTACAACGGGATCTGGTCTGTGCGGCCATGCTTTGCTTTTTGGGGCGGCGTGGCTATCTATATAGTGAGCCGATCCGTCATAGAAACAACCGGGACTACAATAAGTGTGATGCTTTCTGGGGCCGCGCCTCGCCACTGGCGTGGAGTCTGGGGAACGACAGAATTATTCAATAACGTAAAAATTTCAATATGCATTTTATTTGAACTCAAAAAATAAATCAACTATGAACAAACGTAAAGGCAATTTAATTAAATTAAAGAAAATTAAAGAAAATTAAAGAATATTGTATTATCAGTTGATTTATGACTTCTTCTGTTCGGTGGTTCGAATGGTCCACTTGAACGATGGGCTGAGGGTGCCCTGTGAATTATGTCATGATGGTCACGAATCTACTGTGTGCACTACCGGTCACTATGGGATGAAGCCAATTTCACAGGGAAATCAAAATAATTGATGGCTTCAAAATATTTGCTCTCACACTTCGGTTCATCGGAGGTTTCAGACATTTTTTTCTTGTTTTTCTTTGTGTTTTTCGTATTTTTCGTGTCTTTTCGTCCCTTTAATTCGCATCGCTGGGTGTGCCCGTTAAAGGTAAAGTTGGTACTTGCTGCGTTTACTGTATTCACTATTTACTGTTAAACTGTGATTTGATAGTTCTGTAAAACTAATTTATCTTTTGGAAAACCTGCTTCATTTAAACTTAAATTAATCCCCTAAAATTGGATATTTTGGCCAAAAGTTAAAAACGAATTTTGCTAACACTATTCTTATAATGGACGTGGTGACTCACCGTTGTTCACTGGCGTGTTGGTATACGCACGACTTTAAGGGGCGTTGAAGAAAGCTGACCATAAGGTTTTCAAGGACTGTGTAATCATCTCCCAATTATCAGTATCATGTAGATAATGTGAAATACTACATGTAACAAATTTCATCATATTATTCCAACATAAAATTACTATGGCTTGCAAGGACTTGTTCTGCGAGGCAATGTGCTCCTTACGACTGCGGAGATAGGTTTTCCTACAAGAGAAGTCTCTTGATATTTTCATACCCTCGTTCTTTATATTATTTTTTTTCATACCATCAGCGCCATTCACTTAAATAAGATAGTAGAATTTTCATCTGAAGTGGATGCAGATGTTTCACCAGTAGAGAAACCATTTTTTCGCAATACTGATCCCCCGTTAGTTGCACCCTCAGTAACTTGCACCAAAATGAACTTTATTTAATTCTGTACACACACTCATCAGTCGAGTTTCAACACAATAATTTCAATTTTAAAATTCAATATCAGACAAAGTGTTTCAGTTTCAACCTTCCTACAAGAATTCTTCTAAAATACCTGAACTTGTTTACTTCCTCGAATGAACATGTTCGCCTTTTTGGAAACGTTCCGCAGTTAACATGCACAAAGCGAGTGTATATTGGTACTGTAATACTTTTTAATGAATCTAATTCACCCTGGAAATAAAATGTATTCTACTAAACTCTGTTGAGAAAAGGATAGTGGGGCTTCCATCGCTTTTTCTAAAGTCAACATCGTAATTCTTAAAAGCTTCTCTGTGAATCTTAGAAGAGTAAAGGTATTCCGATGCAGTGTTATCTTAAAGCTACTCATTGTTGTGTTATATAAACACGACCACTGTTTAGTAAAAATTGAGATTAGGACGATTGAAAACTAGGCTAAATAAAAATTCACAATTTAATAGGTGGACAAATTTGTTTATCAGTAAACTAATTTCTAGACCGTTAAAGCCCATGAATGTATTTTCAATCTAGTGTTAGGAAGGTAAAACTGAGATATTCTATTCAATTGTTACCCTATGCTCCGAATTTCTCGATTAATGCACTTAAAACTTACAAACACCCTGTTTATTTATTTTCCATTAGGGTAAGTGAGATCTTTTCCAGAGGCGAAACCCCACTCTTAACTAATATGGCTCATCTGAACGTTTCCCGCTGTGCTCCTGTTCCAAAGAATCATAAAAGTAGCGACAGAGTCATCTCCATAATTTTAACCACAAAAACCTCTTTCACTAAAAACAGCCTTTAAATTGACTTAATTGGCTAAATCCCAAAAGAAAAGCCACTTTAAACAGATGATGTTCATGTATTCTTATTTGTAGCTTAAACTTTCTACAAAATCAACTACTTAGACGCTCCGGCCCCCACATTAAAAGCTTTGAACGACATTTCCAATCAATACTAAAGCATAGCACACCCAACCTAGTAATACCCGGTGCCGGTCTCCATATCCGTAATAAGCTCATTCAGTATAGCCATAACCTCTTCATACTCTTGACGCTTTTCAACACTGGGTGTATAAAACGCCTCCACTTCCTCCTCCACTAGAAATATCTTCCGCTTTGCAAATTGCAATTTGTTTTGGAACTCATAGCCGGATCTCGTGTAGTGTTCTCCTTCTATCCTTAATTTTACAACCGTTAACTGGATCTCATAAGCTTCAGTGAGGGGACAGTCAAACAGTTCCTCATCTTCTTCACATCCCTTTTTTGAAACACTGCCTTGGAAAAATGCCCTGTACATGAACAGAAACATGTTTAGCATCAACCCGAGCCCTTCTGTCCTGTGAGCACTTCGCCTAACCACCAACGTGGCTTCATCTAATTTCCTCTCAAGCGATGCTCTGATTGTATCAAATGCAGAAAACCGGACGTCATTTTTCTTCACGAGCTCTGCCATCCTGAATATCAGTCTGGAAATCAGGCGCGATATATCTCTGTAAAAGTCTTCGGGGTAGTATAGATATTCGTTTGTTGGGTGATCGACCCCAGGGATGAATTCTAAAGGAAACAGGGGAAACTCATGTACCTGAACAGAAACGGTAATATTCTCTGGTTTCACGTTGGGAACTGCTCGAACAAGCGAACAGAATAGGGCAGTCCAAAAGATAGGGGCACTGTATTTCATTTTCAGCAATAATCGGTTTGAAAAAAAAGCATCATGTTTCTTTGCGTAGTGACCCTGTATTTATAAGAGAACAATTTTCTTAATCTGGGTGGTATCTGGAAAAAGTAGCATTACTCAAATCGGAGTATCTCTCTCGGTGATATCCGTAACTGACTTGGAAGAAACTAGGTTGAGCATTTTTTCGTTTCATGTTCGCCCTTCCATTGTCTTCTTGTTCACTCGACGTTTTTGTTCATTTCCCTCGTACGCACTGAAATTCGGTAAACGTGTTTACGGCTTTGTGCCTTTGGATAATACGCTGCGTCATCCTTGAAAGTTTCAACTATG